>ML778714.1:224669-244688 GCA_009831015.1 Picea engelmannii
AATACCACACTGAAAAAGAACGAAGACAAAATCAACAACTTGGAACAATCAATCATCAAACAATTCCAATGAAAGTAGATTTGGGATGGATCACTCCCCAAAAGATGCAACACATTAGTTTGGGTATTCGAAGGTTATATCATCTTGTTTCATCGAGAGTCGCAACTACAAGCACAAAAGATTAGAGAAGACATTGTGTGCTAGAACAAAAGTTCAAAGGGAAGCCTTCCAGTGCTTATGCTTTGAGGACAAAGCATTTTTAAGGGGAAGGCAATGTTATGAACATAAATATACATATATCATAGATATTCATAACATAATAAATAATAAATAATAATTATTAATAATGAAAGGTCATGTCTCAAAGGACATGACTATTGGTAAAGGGCACCCCTGCGTGGGTATATAAACAAGCCCTCATTCTCAATTGTAATCATCTTATATTATCTTATTATTCATTCTTATTACATATATATTTGTCCATATGGATTTGATTACTATATTCCAAATATTTTGGATAATTCTTGTGTGAGCGAACTTTGTTCGTCTCATGCTCACATGTTCATTTTCGAAATGTGAGAAAAGAAACAGAAGGAAAAGAAAACGAAAAAGTCAGGAGAACTGAAGAGTCTCTCTTTTGTCTGAAAAAATGGAACTCATAGGATAGAACAAGGACTTTTTCCCTTTGTAACAAAAGATGGTACTATTACTTCTGAGTAATAAAGAGGAGGCATTCATAAATCTGTGATGTTGATGGATGTATTGGAGACTATTCTTTATGCATTTAGCTTCTAGCTGAGTAGATTTGATTATGTTGTATGAACTATTTCTGCACTATGTTCTGTTTGCTTATGTTGTTACATGTTTTCTTGTGGGTACATAAATGATGTTATGGATGAATGGTACAACTATTTGTCTAGTATTTGTAGCATTGTTGTTTTCATTTATCGTCAGAATACTTGAACTATTTTTGGTTATGATGGTGCTATCTTTCGTTGTACTCATTCTTTTAGTTTTTCTCCTGGGACAGGTTAGAATTAGTTAGATTAGATTAGTTTCCTTTAGTTATATTAGCCTTAGGATTAATTAGAACTCTTTGGGGGACAGTCTGTTGTCTTTTTCCTTTTTCTTCTTTTAATTCTAGGCGGCAGCAAAGCCCATATACTCGTGGGAAACGCTACACCAAACAGTAGGTCTAATTGGGACCTACAATTGGGCATTCTCCCTTATCTATTTGAAAGGCCATTCAGACCCATCAACACATTGATAGAGGTGTAACTCTCAAATAGAGAAAGGGTCTTATTATAGTCAACTCTTTCCCTCTAGAAGAACCACATGCAACAAATTTGGCATTGTACTTCTCTATGCTCTCATTAGCCACATGCTTCATGTCGTCACTTGGAATCAATCACCAACTTTCCCTCTAGTCTTGGCACAAGCTCCCAAACATCATTATGAAAAATAACATGATACTTCTCTGCCATGGCATCTTGCCACAATTTCTCTAAATTTTCCTCCTCAAAATTGGAAGGCTTTGCATCAATGATGGAGGAAATCACTACAACATAATTTGGTAACTTCTTAGGAGGATGACTTGCCTAAAAAGAAGTCTTTGAAGATCCAACTTGGTAAGTAACCTAGGATTCCTCGCTAAAATGGAAGGTAAAGAAGCATCGATTCCAACTTTTTGAACCTTGGTAATCAATCTTCCCATCTCGTCTCACTACTATCTTCCATTGTGATGGAAAATGGAACTTGTAATCCCTGGAGGACTCACAATAGCCAATAAGACTACCCTTCAAGCTAGAGGGTTTAGGCTTCATCATTTTCTCCTCTAGAACATGGATGTAGACAGGATTCCCAAACACTCGAAAATGAGAACATCTAGTTTTTCTCTTGTGAAAGTTTCCTTCGGAATCTCGTCCTTCAAGACCTTGTGATGTCACATGTTCAAAATGGAAACAAGACAACTACTCTTATAATGGACTTGTTCTTCCTCTTTAAAACCCCATTCTTTGATGGTTGCAAGGGATGGTAAATTTAGTGTTTGGAAAAGCAACCTTGACATGCTTTCTAGGTGCACACCTCTTGCGCATTGCAGTGTTCTCAATCTTGAAGATTGACATTCCTTGCACCACATCCTTCAGGAGAGACAAAGATCCATAGTGAATTTTTTTATCCCCTATCCTAGGGATAACTAAGGAGATCATGTCTCGAGGCCCACAAGTCCTAGACATGGAGTACCGAGAGCCATATGACTTGAGCATGGCCCTGAAGGGCCCATCTTTTCTTCAGTGCAACCCACCTATCAACAACAACATCGTCCATCCCACCAGCCTGGTCCTGAAGTAGTAGTAAGTCTTGCTCCATGAGGTAATGAGTCCGGGTATCATGGTATGTGTCACTCTGGTTTTTGAAGCACTTGAATATGTTGCATTGAATTCTCCTTCATTTCATAACATTTTCTTGGAAATTATGTTCTTTGACTTGTTCATACCTGGGAGGGTGACATAATGTCCTAGTAAGCTGATTCCCCTTTAGGATGAGTTGCAACTGGGTGGGTTTGCAAAAGGTCAGCGTCCATTCCCTCCATACTTAACACTTTCCATCAATATTCCTCTCATCTTCCCCCACCTTGGTTCGGGCATTGGGTTTGCCACGCTAGGAAGGGTTGTACCTTGCCTTGTGGGAAGAAGGGGCTAAAGGCCCACGGGATAAAAGTAGCTGGCAAGAGTTAAAAGCCAACATGAAACCTTTGAGATGCTTCGCCCAGGGATTCCTGAGAAATAAATAAAGGGCTTCTCAGTGAGAAAAGGGGACCCATAAGATAAATCAAAACTCAAGGTACTAGTTGGTGGATGGGAGGTCTCATCATGAGCCAACCTATTAGGTCCATGGGCATGTAGCGGTATGACACTACCATATATTTGGTCACCAAACCATGGTAGTGGCTCTTGGTGGCATAAACAAGAGAAAGGGGGTCTCATCATGAGCCAAACTTCTCATTTCCGTGAAATGCTTGTGGGTAACGCTATCACCTCTGGTCACCACGCCAGGATAGTGTCCCCCATCTTTTCCCTTGAAAATAAAAAAGACCAAAAGAAATAAGATTAAGAATAAAAGGCATTGAATGGGATAGGAAATAGTTGCATCCATGATAAGGTGCATCTCACTCTCTACAAAGGCACCCACAGGAAAGACCTACATTTCCCTGTTATCACTATGCCCTCTGCCCAAATATTTCCCCTATGCCACTTCACACACACTTACATGACCTATATTGGTTCTCACCTGAGAAACACCCCAAACTTAAGGAGGATTAGCCCAATAGGACATCCTGAGACCTTCTCCAAACCTGACTTGTTAAATTGCATAACGTCTTTGAGCATTTGTCTGGGTAAAGGGGGGTTTGATGCACATGTTTGGGTAATTTGATTATTATATGTAATTGACATTGTTATGATACTTGTGACTTATGAGCCCCTTGAGGGCGTACTTGTTGTTGCTGCAGGAACTTGCCTAACGGATAGGTACATATGGGGGAACGATTAGCTCAGACCTCCATGGGGCTGAAAGCCCACAGATGGATGTTGTGACCCCAACTAGGGGCGGAGAGACACTAGAGGATTTCACCAGGAAGAAAGAAGGGAATTTCCCCCGAGACACTCTAACAGGACTAGACCCAGTGGGTCTTGCCTTTCCACCAGGACGTTGACCCTTGAGGGCCCCTGACATCATCATTTTGACCCTAGACATCATCTAGTCAGGGTTTTCATTTATGAGAGCGGTTTGGTGCTAGTTGGCATGTGTGGCAACATTTAGGGCCTTTGGAGGCCAAACATTTTTCATTTGAGGCCTAACGTTCCACCCTAGGGGCCTAACGTCACCCTAGAAGGGCACGGTGTCACCCTTGGATTTGATTTTAGGGTTTGATTAATGTTATTTATGTAAAAACTGGATTTTAAATGTAATTTGGCCATGTCGACCTTTTTTATGACCTTATTGTAATTAAAGGTCATTGATATTGTATAAATAAGAGAGAAAAACTCTCATTTTGATGATCATCTCTCATCACACAAGTGTGTGGTCTGAAATTTTTTCCTCTTTAAGGGTTATTGGCTGAAACTAAGTGGTGCGCAACTTCTTGGAGAGGTATTTTTGGTGTATCTTGGCTATTTTCATGGTTGAAAATCTTCAACTAGGGTTTGAGCTTGATTATTCTTGGTGAAGTAAGTAGAAAATATGCATTTCTTTATTGTGAATGAATGCTTATGGTGAATTTTACTTGTTTCATGTTAAAGATTATGAGATTGCTTGCTTGAAACCCTAGGAGAAAGACATAAGTTATTATCTTTTTCTCTATAATTTTCCACTTGTTTAAATTTCTCAAAGAGCACCTTATCTAGAAGTAGATACTAGAGCCCTACCATTGTAGCACTCTAGTAACCCTACTCACATTTTCTATTGCATATTTTGTTTCAAATTGTCTAAGGAAAGAGAAATCGCTAAGGCCTAAGTTTCCTTACTTTCTAACAATTATCTCTCTAGGACTTGGATGTTTGAGGACTTGGGTTACTAACACCTCTCTCATCCTCTCCATCTCCTTTTGACTAAGTATTATCATTGCTATTTCCCTCTAAGAGTTGTTTCTTCTATCATTGACTCCATTACCCTAGAAGGCACCAGTCTATTCACTACCAGTGATTGATTGATCAAACAACTTTCAAACTATCTTCCTTGGAACATTCACTAACTCCTACTAACCTTAGATTAGCCTAATTGACTAACTAACTTGTTGTTGTTGCAAATGATTGCTACAACCATCTAACAACAACAAACTGTTGATATTATTGTAGCTGCGGGAGGTATTTACCTCCACATGTAAACTTGACGAGAATAGAATATTCCGAGAAGCAAGAAGAAACCCTAAATTAGTTGGCTAATAAACCTAGAAGACAAGTCGGCTCAAGAGGATAATTTGTATTAGGTTATTAGCCTCCAAGAGAAGAAGTTGACTCAAGGAAATATTATATACTAAGTAAATAGGCACCCAGAATGAGAAGTCGACCCAGGTAGTTTGTCAGTTTTAGTATAAATACAGGAGGCCATTCTTCATTCTGGCAGGCATTCTCGGAACTGCAGAAGCAACACTTGTGCACATTGCAGTTGGCCAGTTTGTGTGCAATTTTGGAGGAGAGATGTCATTGCAGCTGCTGTAGCTAACAGATTTCGGTTTTGGCCTGGACTCTCTCTTGGTTATGGTTTGGACTCTCTAATCAGCTCTTGTTACTCCTATTTGGTGCGCTATCCTTGGAGAGAGGTGCACTATCTTTTTTGGCTATCTAGCCTAGGGTTTGCTTCCAGAATTATTCTATGTCAAGGTTAAGGTGCTCGGTGGTGGCTTCGGCCTATGGTTGGGTGACAATAATGATATTTTATATGGTTAAACGAGCACATCCATTATATTCTAACAGGTTATGGTCCCACACCTCCTTCATTCAGTCTAACCACTGGAAGGGAGCATAGCCATAAGGATACTAAGCTCGTTGAAGAACTACCACTAGGGTTTCTAGCTGGAGCAGTCACCAAAGCACTGTCGCTAGGGTTACTAGCAGGTGCAGTTGTAGAAACCCTAATTCTCTCGTTGAGGCACCTTAAGTGAAGGGATTGACCTAATTTCTGGATAGACTAGTGCACCCTAGCGTAGCACATCTCCTGGTACTCTCAACAAGCTAAGACGTCAAGGTTGAGTTTTTGGTCAAATCTAGGGTTGACCAAGTCAAGGAAACCATTACTTACTCTATGAAGTCAGAAAACAAGTTAGATGGGGCTTCTAACTTCAAAGCATGGAAGACAAGGATTGATCTCATCCTTTCCAAGAATAAAGTATTGGATATCGTGGAAGGAAAGATTGTGGAACCAAAGTTTGAAGAAGGAAAAGAAAATGAATCGTTGAACGTTGCAGTTATGGAGAAGTTCAAAGACAATGACATCAATGCCATGAGTATCATAGTGGATTCTATAAAATACCACCTAATATCCTACATCTCCCATCTTGATTCGTCTAAGAAGATGTACGATGCCCTAACAAACCTCTTCTCAGTCAAAAACATTGGACAAGTAATGAGTCTGAAGAATGAGCTCTGTGACATGAAGATGAATGATGATGACAACATAACATCATACTTTGTGATAATCTCTCAGTTAAGAGATCAACTACAAGCTATTGAAGAGATCATTTCAGAGAAGGAATTGGTAAACATGGTACTCAATGGTCTTCCCAGGACATGGGATGCATTTGGCGCAAGCATGAACACAAGGAAGGAGTATCCTACATTTGAAGAACTTTGAACTTGTTGTGCACAAGAAGAATCAAGGATCAGTGCAAAAGAGAAACCCCAAAAGAAATACGATGATCAAGCTTTCACAACAAGGTTCAAGAATTTCAGGAATAAAAGGAAGTTTGGCTCCAGGAAGAAGCCAAATCAAGAGAAAGATATGTCAGAAATACAATGCTTCAACTGTCGAAAATATGGTCACTAGAAGAATCATTGTCCCGACCTAAAGAAAAAGGAAGGAGACACACGAAACATCAGTTGCCGAAGAAAAGGAACCTTCAAAGAAGACTAAGCTAGATGAAACAAACTTCTTCTTCTAAGACAAGGTAACAATACTCCTCGTAGTTCTTGTACATACCATGTTTTATGTACATATCTCGCATATCTATTTCCTAGAAGATAATATGTTCCAAGAGAAACTATACCTATGGAAGAACAACAAGATAAGGATTGCTATCACTATGACTACAAGTTAGACAATACACATGAAAGGATGAAGTACATCAACAACCCCTGGTAACAATTCATGTGGAAGATATTACATAAATAACAACTGCAAGATAAGCCAAAATCAGAATCAATCTTGAAGAAACCTAGAAGAAGTAAAGACAGAAAGAAGTCAACAATCAAGAGGAAATTGGAAAACGATTTGTGACACTTTGCAGAAGGAAATAAGGATGCAGACTGAAGCGTGGACTCTCCTAGATGGAGAGAGTCGATTATATATTTCCAAAAGAAGAGCATGCATTCATGCATGAAGCAAGGATTAGGAGGGATCTAATCATAAATTATATGATCCATTGAAGATGATGAAGTATCTATCCATGGAAGCAACCATGAAAAAGCAACACATGTTCAGTGTGACCTTAGAAGAATTCTTCTTCGAAAAGAAGCCTTAAAGTATCCCTGGTCGTCCATCCACATCCATGATCCTATGATCAAAGGAAGAAGTTGGAATCTTCAGGGCATGGAATCTATAGAAAACTCCATGGACCTAAGAGCTAAAGAAAAACATAAGGAAGAACATGTATCAAGAACCACAAGACCACCAGCCTGACCTGAACTCACTAAAAGCAATCAAGCAGAGGAAATGAAAGTTGTGATGAAGAACAGTGTATGGAAGACTTATGAATGTAAGCATTGCGAGATCCAGAACTAGAGGTTTCTCCTAGATGGATGGAGAAGACTATGATGATTGCTTGATCTAGTAAACTAGACATACCTCTACATGAGCCATTATATCGTCCGCAATATCCATGGGTTGGAGTTTACATCAGATGAATGCAAAGACTGTTCTCCAGAATATTTGAACAAAGAACGTATGTAGAACAACCTCAAGGCTTTGAGGTATACCAGGCCTTGAGGTATACCAGGAAGAGACTCTTGTATGCAGATGGAAGAAGGTTTTGTATGGATTCAAACAACTTGGTGCGGAGCCTCCAATGCACAGCAGAAGCGTGGTGAAAAATCTTCTATAACAAAGATATTGTATCAGAATGGTTACTTAGAACTCAAGGATGATGTATTGCCAATCCATGACAAAGCTCTCATGATGACAGAAGAAGTACCACTTGGATATGTTCCAAGTTTGACCCTTGCCACGATGTTATGAGCTAGCAGGAAACAAAAGAGTTGTATTCAACTATGATGATCAAAGCTATATGAAGCCTTCAAAAAAACCAGTGTTCCAAAAAGATCGAAGTACATTGAGATCAAGCATTACATTCTCTGTGATGAAGTCCAGAAAGGAGAAGTAGTTCTCCAATATATATCTTCACAGATGAGCAGATAAGCAGACATTTTGGTAAAGCCTCTGTTCAAGATGAAAGAGTCTGTGTACTCAAGCTGGAGCTCGTGGAGACGACTTCCTTATTAAAAAAGGAAGAGATGAATCCCAGGTTGGGAGGGAGCACTGATGTGTTATTGACTTATGGACAGTCATTTTTCAGTTCGAAAAATGGTCCAGGATGAGTAGTCCCTTTCTAGTTCGGAAAGTGGTTTGAGATTTTTTACGGATAGGCATTTTCCAGTTCGGAAAATGGTCCAGATCAAACTTTCATTTACGTAATGAAAATGGTTCGATGGATTGTTGATGTACCATAGACAACGATTCCCCTTGTGGTTTGTTATCCCCAATTTTTAGGGATAACTAGGAGATCATGTCTCGAGGCCCACAGGTCCTAGACATGGAGAACCAAGAGTAGGATTTCCCTGAGCATGGCCCTGGAGGGCCCATCCTTTTCTTCTTTCATCAGACTCGTCTTGTCAGTAGTAGTAGCATCCATCACCATCGACTTGGTCTTGTATCAAAAAGGGCTCTTGCTCCATGAGGTAATTGGTCCAGGTATCATGGTATGTGTCACTTTTTGATCATTAAAACCTTTAGATATATGCATTTGATTCCTTTTATCTCTGACAAATGCTTGGATCTTACATTAACCCACTTGACCATGCTTGGGGAGATTGACAGGGTGCCCTAGCAAGCCTGTACCCATAGGTTTTGGTTTTCCACCGGGGGATTTCTGAAGAGCCATCGTCCACTCCTATCATACCACCACTTTTCATCTTATCTCCCAATCATTTATCCCATTCCCCTTGTCCGGGCATTGGATTGACTTGTTTGTAGGGTTGCACCTTATCTTGTGGGAAGAAGGGGCTAAAGGCCCAGAAGGTAAAAGCAGCTGGTAAAAGATAAAATCCTAAAAATAAAACCTTAAGATGCCTCACACAGGGATCCTCGAGAAGGCAATAAAAAGTCTCTCAGCAAGAAACAAGAGGGACCCGAAGAAAATAACAAACAAGACCTAGCCAAGAGGATAAGGGGTCTCATCACGAGCCAACCTATTATGTTCATGGGTACCTAACAACATGACATTGCCACCATCTGGTTACCACGCTAGGGCAGTGACCTTTGGTTGCATGGCCAAGGGAAAGGGGTTCTCATCACGAGCCAACCTTATCATCTCTATGAAAGTACTTGTGGGTAACGCTGTCAGCTCTGGTGACCATGCCGAGACAGTGTCCTCTGTTTAGCCCTTGAATAAAAAGAAAAAGAAGAAAAAGAAAATAAAGAAAAGAATAAAGGCAAGAAAGGGCTTGGAAAAAATTACATCCATGACAGGTACAAGTCGCCTTCTACAAAGGAACCCATAGGTAATATCATGCATCCCTGGCTCTCGCTCTACCCGTATATCTAGACATCCCTTAGCCAAATCACCTCATTTACATGGTTTCGATGAAACCCCTTGGAAACTTTCCTTTCCTTATGGATACTAGCCCAATAGGGTGTCTTGTCCCTTTTCTCGACCTTGTATTGTAGGTTTTTGTAATGTCTTTGAGCTATTGAATGATATATCATGGTTTTTATGCATATGTTTGATAATAATAATGATGAAATGTGATTAACATTGTTATGATCCCTGTGACTAATGATCCCATGGAGGGCATAGTTTTTGATGTGCAGGACCATGCCCGACGGACAGGTACCATTTGGACCGGTACACATGGGGAGATTATTAGTTCGGACCTCCATGGGGCTGAAGAGCCCATCAAATGGGTGTTGAGACCCCATCAGAGGGACAGAGATAGGACAGTGTTTGACCGAGGTTTTTCACTGGAGAGGAAGAGGATGTTTCACTAGAGGCACTTTGGCAGAGCCTGGCCTAGGGGAAATGGCCCCTTTTCAGTGGAACGTTGGCCTTGGAAGGCTCAGAGCGCCCCCATCCTTACCATGAAATCATCCAGCTTCATGGTCATTCTTGGAGGCAGACTGGGCAGCAGTGGCATGTGTGGCATGTAGGAGAGGCCCCTGGGGGTCAACGTTTTGGTCTTGGATGCCTCATCTGCCCTAAAAGGGGCCAGCGCCTCCCTTGAAGGGGATTTTACCTTTATTACAGCTCAGTTAGGGTTTTAATTTGACATTTTAATGTAAAAACAGTATGATTTTGGTTTAAAGCCTTGTCGGCTATTTTTTATGACCTAAAATTAATTAAAGGTCATTGATACAGTATATATTGAGGAGTTTTATCCTCATTTTGACATAACACAACACTCACTCTCCTAGTGAGATATGATTTTTGCGCCCGATTTGGGTATTTGTTCTCTTTGAGTGAGGCGCACTTGTTGAAGGAAGGCATTTCTTGGCATTTTTGGAATTTCTCTTGAAGGAAGGTTTACAACTAGGGTTTGCAATGTTATTTCATGATGATATGTAAGTGTTTTTTCTGCAAAACTTCTTAATTGAATGGTTGTAGTCTTATATTCTTGCATTTATTATAAACTTTGTTGATTTTAAAACCCTAGGGGACAAACACACAAGTAGGTCGTTGTCTCATGTCCCCTAAAAGAGAAATTTTCAGCCATTGAAGAAGGAAAGAAGAGCCTAGCCATTGCTACACTCATATTGCTTCTTCCCCTGTGCTAGTCGTACCTTTAAAAGTCAAGAAGGAGGAGATGTCCGAGGCCTAGGTTATCTACACCTAGGGTCATCCTGCTTCTAGGGTTTGGTGATAGGGCCTTGCTTTAGCAACACTCTCCCTCGCCTCACTCTCGTGTCTTGATTTATCTTTTATGCTAGCCGTTTTGCCAAGTTAAACCTAAGGAAGGAGGAAAGAGCACGAGGCCTTGCTTAAGAAACACCGGAGTGAGCCTCTTTCCCCTAGGGTTTTGTTTATGGGGCCCTGCCATAGCAACACTTTAGAACCCTTCCCTCTAGTCCTTAGCCTTTTCCTTCAACCTTTGCGTCCTCCCTTAATTTGACTCCATTTACCCTTAGGCACTGATCTTGGGTCTCCAACGTTGAAGTGATAGTGGTCAAATAAACTGTTAACTATTTGTTAAACGAAACCCTAACTAAACTACTAACCCTAAAAAAGTTGACGTCATCCTTGGTTATTCCATCTTGACGCAACAAGTTCTCTTTATAGGCAATTAGATGATGGTTTAAAGCATTTATTGAAAAAGGGATTGATTGGACACACTGATTGCTACATCATCTTGGTATTTATTGATGAGTTGATATTATTTCATTGTTGTATTAATAAACATTGATCTCGTCAATAAATATTGCTTATATCTTGATATCAGATAGTTATATGAAGTACTAACCCTTTGAATCAAAGCCTGCGTGTATTAGTCTGTTGTTGCTTTGTTCCGGGAAGTTGTTCTCATTTGGGCCTACACTTCGTTGTTGGTTGTTTAGCCTGACTATCTGCCCTTGGTGGTGACCTGTGAAGAGGGAATTTCACTTTGACCTTTATACCTTAGCCTCTTCAAAACTCCAAGTTACCGAGGACATCTCCCCTGGGCCTAACCTCCCTAAAGAGAAAGAACCTCCCCATCGTTGTGACATTGGGTGGGGTAGGTTCCTGTTACGCTAGTTTGGCCTCTATCTTCTAGCCTTTTGACCTAGCTACAAACTGTGCGATAACATTTTGGCGTCGTTGCCGGGGAACACGAAGTCAATTCTCCTCAAATGACAGATCTTTTCGGTAAGCCTTGCCTCAGAGCCTTATCTTACAAGCTTACCTGGCTACTCCACTAGGGTGTTTTCCCTTATCCTTTGATAGTTTCAGTCAAATTATTTGGCGACTCCACTAATCTTTCTCAGGGTGCCACCTTACTTTCTGTGATATTTCCAAGTTATGGGATCATGGCACACTGGGAACAAATGTATCCGAGTATTGATTTCAAAAGTTTTCAAGGATACCCAAATTACTTTGATACAAAATGGCTAAACAACTCTCCAACGTTTTTGGGCCTCCCAACTCCTCACATCATAAATTTTTGGAGTATTTGAGCAAGATAAAGTTGGGAGGAGAGGATTATAAAATTGTTCTTACTCACTTTGCCATCCTACTTACAAGATCGTTTTAACAGTTGTTGCAAGGAAATGGGTATATCATCTTTTGTACACCTCAACAGTAGGTTTATAGACCTTACTAAACCAGATTGCCAAACGTATGAAGATGTCCTTCAAAACCTCATGGTAGCCTTAGACCACAAAGGATTCACCACTGAGATTGTAGAAGATCTCAGGAAAGAATATCATGATCAATACCAAGAATCCTTTGATATAAGAGACGAGGTTTATGAAGACCATTATCAACCCCTTGAAGAGGAGTAAGACCTCTCCCATAATCCAATAGAATGCAACAAAGATATAAATAGAGACGTGAATTATGAGGATGAAGCACGAGTAACCGCTCCTCAGTCTGATGAAGCTCTCCAAGATCCTGTCCCTCCTGCACAAGATGAAGAGAATGAGGTAAGTCATTTTCCTTTCCAGTTTTTTGATGATACCTTGTTCTATGACTCAGAGAGTGAATAAGAAATGGAACCCTTGGACAAGCTAGATACCCTGTGTCTCAAGACTGAAGATGTAGAGGTAGATCTCCCACTTGATGAAGCTATCCAAATACTTGAAGCTCTTGCACAGGAAGGATTAAGCGAGGTGAATTATTAGCCCTTCCAAGTTTTTAGTGGTTCTTTACCTTATGACACAGAGAGTACATAAGTATTGGATGTTTTGACTCCTCCATGTTATGATATTGATACTGACATAGCTAATTTTGATGAGTTCATACATGTTGGGAGACGTAGGTGGGATGCGGTTAGTTATGATATGGAGCCCATCTATGACATAAAGAGTCATCTCCGAGTGTTGCCTTTGCAATTATCATAACAAGTTCTTGACCAGTGGCAACAGGGAGATGAGATTTTTACTGGCTCCCCACAAACACCCAAGGTTGATCGAGTACAGTATTTGCCTGATGATTTTTGGTCTTACCTTGAGGCCTTTGATGAGTACTCCTCCAAGAACTTAGATTTACCCTATGAAGATGACTATCAACCGCCACTATGCTCGGATTTTGATAGGAGTAAAAACATTGTTTGCCTGAAGAAGGATTCTCATGACCTTTTTCTCCAGCTACCTGTTATTACTTTGCCGTGCTTTTCCATTAAAGGTGTAGTTGGGAAGTATATTTTTAATGTTGAGTTGCCTCTTAGGCAAACCCTAGACTCGAAGGGTTGGTTGGGTACTGCAAGTTTTAATTAGTTATCCCAGTTTTTCGACTTTCCCTTGATAGCTTTCCAGTCGTCTGCTAGATCTTTGTCGATCCCTTCCTTGACTTCAGAGAGTGAGGATGTCCTAGGTAGCCAGTTTGCAGGCCCTTTGAGTCAGTTTTCTGAACCTTGCATTTTTCATGACCCTTTCTTGAAGTGGATTGAGTACTTTCCTCAGAGATGGACTTGGCAGGATTTTATCCCTCCCACCCGCCTCCATGAGTTAGACTTTGAGATTTCCGATTATATGATATACATTATAACTCGTGACATTTTTGTGCTTGATTTATCACTATTTTGGTTTATGATGAAGCGCAAAGGTAGGTATCATGGGACATTGCTGGATTGGCTTCACTGGTTGTTTGACTACACCAACATCCAGCCAACAGGTAAGTACAGGTAAGTACTTCACTTTATATTCACATTTATGATTGCTTTATTTATATAGCTACATATGCTGGGGTAGTATTACCGCCCCATTTATGTTACTGATGCCTCTATCAAGTTTGAGTAGGTCTGCAGGTTATGCCAGAGATGTTGAGGTTCTCATGCGCTCTACGGTGAGCACATGTCCTCGAGTTGGAGCCAAATGTTATCCCCAATTTTTAGGGATAACTAGGACATCATGTCTCGAGGCCCACAGGTCCTAGACATGGAGTACCGAGAGCAGGATTGACCTGAGCATGGACCTGGAGGGCCCATCCTTTTCTTCTTTCATCAGACTCGTCTTGTCAACAGCAACAACATCCATCACCATCGGCTTGGTCTTGTATTGGAAAGGGCTCTTGCTCCATGAGGTAATTGGTCCAGGTATCATGGTATGTGTCACTTTTGATCATTAAAACCTTTAGATATATGCATTTGATTCCTTTTATCTCCGACAACTTATTGGATCTTACATTAACCCACTTGACCATGCTTGGGGAGATTGACAAGGTGCCCTAGCAAGTCTGTACCCATAGGTTTTGGTTTGCTACAGGGGGATTTCTGAAGAGCCATCGTCTGCTCCCATCATACCACCACTTTTCATCTTATATCCCAATCATTTATCCCATTCCCCTTGTCCGAGCATTGGATTGACTTGTTTGTAGGGTTGCACCTTATCTCGTGGGAAGAAGGGGCTAAAGGCCCAAAAGGTAAAAGCAGCTGGTAAAAGATAAAAGCCTAAAAATAAAACCTCGAGATGCCTCACCCAGGGATCCCTAAGAAGGCAATAAAAAGCCTCTCAGCAAGAAACAAGAGGTACCCGAAGAAAATAACAAACAAGACCTAGCCAAGAGGATAGGGGGTCTCATCACAAGCCAACCTATTATGTTCATGGGTACCTAACAGCATGACATTGCCACCATCTGGTTACCACGTCAGGGCAGTGACCTTTGGTTGCATGGCCAAGGGAAAGGGGGTCTCATCACGAGCCAGCCTTATCATCTCTGTGAAAGAACTTGTGGGTAACACTGTCATCTCTGGTCACCACGCTAAGATAGTGTCCTCTGGTTAGCCCTTGAATAAAAAGAAAAAGTAGAAGAAAAAGCAAATAAAGAAAAGAATAAAGGCAAGAAAGGGCTTGGAAAAAATTGCATCCATGACAGGTACAACTCGCTTTCTACAAAGGCACCCACAGGTAATATCATGTATCCCTGGCTCTCACTCTACCCGTATGTCTAGACATCCCTTAGCCACATCACCTCATTTACATGGCTTGGATAAAAACCCCTTGGAAACTTTCCTTTCCTTATGGATACTAGCCCAATAGGGTGTCTTGTCCCTTTTCTCGACCTTGTATTGTAGGTTTTTGTAATGTATTTGAGCTATTGAATGATGTATCAGGGTTTTTATGCATATGTTTGATAATATTAATGATGAAATGTGATTAACATTGCTATGATCCCTGTGACTAATGAGCCCATGGAGGGCGTAGTTTTTGATGTGCAAGACCATGCCCGACAGACAGGTACCATTTGGACCAGTACACATGGGGAGATGATTAGTTCGGACCTCCATGGGGCTGAAGAGCCCATCAGATGGTTGTTGAGACCCCGTCAGAGGGACAGAGACAAGACAGTGTTTGACCGAGGTTTTGCACCGGAGAAGAAGAGGACGTTTCACCAGAGGCACTTTGGCAGAGCCCGGCCTAGGGGGAATGACCCCTTTTTAGTGGAACGTTGGCCTTGGAAGGCTCAAAGCGCCCCCATCCTTACCATGAAATCATCCAGCTTCATGGTCATTCTTGGAGGCAGACTGGGCAGCAGTGGCACGCGTGGCATGTTGGAGAGGCCCCTGGGGGGTCAATGTTTTGCTCCTGGATGCCTCATCTGCCCTAAAAGGGGCTAGCGCCTCCCTTGAAGGGGCTTTTACCTTTATTACAGCTTAGTTAGGGTTTTAATTTGACATTTTAATGTAAAAACAATATGATTTTGGTTTAAAGCCTTGTTGGCTATTTTTTATGACCTAAAATTAATTAAAGGTCATTGATACGGTATATATTGAGGAGTTTTATCCTCATTTTGACATAACACAACACTCACTCTCCTAGTGAGATCTGATTTTTGCGCTCTATTTGGGTATTTGTTCTCTTTGAGTGAGGCACACTTGTTGAAGGAAGGCATTTCTTGGCATTTTTGGCATTTCTCTTGAAGGAAGGTTTACAACTAGGGTTTTCAATGCTATTTCATGATGATATGTAAGTGTTTTTTTTGCAAAACTTCTTAATTGAATGGTTGTAGTCTTATATTCTTGCATTTATTATAAACTTTGTTGATTTTAAAACCCTGGGGGACAAACACACAAGTAGGTCATTGTCTCATGTCCTCTAAAAGAGAAATTTTCAGCCATTGAAGAAGGAAGGAAGAGCCTAGCCATTGCTACACTCTTATTGCTTCTTCCCCTGTGCTAGCCGTACCTTTAAAAGTCAAGAAGGAGGAGACGTCCCAGGCCTAGGTTATCTACACCTAGGGTCGTCCTGCTTCTAGGGTTTGGTGATAGGGCCTTGCTTTAGCAACACTCTCCCTCGCCTCACTCTCGTGTCTTGATTTATCTTTTATGCTAGCTGTTTTGCCAAGTTAAGCCTAAGGAAGGAGGAAAGAGCATGAGGCCTTGCTTAAGCAACACGGGAGTGAGCCACTTTCCCCTAGGGTTTTGTTTTTGGGGCCCTGCCATAGCAGCACTTCAGAACCCTTCCCTCTAGTCCTTAGCCTTTTCCTTTAACCTTTGCGTCCTCCCTCAATTTGACTCCATTTACCCTTAGGCACTGATCTTGGCTCTCCAACATTGAAGTGATAGTGGTCAAACAAACTGTTAACTTTTTGCTAAACGAAACCCTAACTAAACTACTAACCCTAAAAAAGATGACGTCATCCTTGGTTATTCCATCTTGACGCAACAAGTTCTCTTTATAGGCAATTAAATGATGGTTTAAAGCATTTATTGAAAAAGGGGTTGATTGGACACACTGATTGCTACATCATCTTGGTATTTATTGATGAGTTGATATTATTTCATTGTTGTATTAATAAATATTGATCTTGTCAATATCTATTGCTTATATCTTGATATCAGATAGTTATATGAAGTACTAACTCTTTGAATCATAGCCTGCATGTATTAGTCTGTTGTTGCTTTGTTCTGGGCAAGTGTTCTCATTTGGGCCTACACTTCATTATTGGTTGTTTAAACTGACTATCTTCCCTTGGTGGTGACCTGTGAAGAGGGAATTTCACTTTGACCTTTATACCTTAGCCTCTTTAAAACTCCAGGTTACTGGGGACGTCTCCCCTGGGCCTAACCTCCCTAAAGAGAAAGAAACTCCCCATCGTGGTGACATTGGGTGGGCTAGGTTCCTGTTACGCCAGTTTGGCCTCTATCTTCTAGCCTTTTGACCTAGCTACAAACTATGCGATAACATGGTTAACATAGGGAATGGTCTAGGACAGTCTCTCTTCTTAACGGTCACTCTTAGTAGTGGTCAAGAAAACTGGTCCGCCTTGTCGGAAAATCATTCTTTCGAAGCTCACAGTTGTGAGCAGTTTCGAAGAATGGTTCGTTTTGGAGGTTGGTGTAGGACAATCATTCCCTAGGGCAGATTCATTCTCTCCAGGTTGCACTTTGTTTAGTGCTGGAGGAATGGCCCAGATAGGTGAATGGTCCAGGTTCAACAATCAGGGATAGGCATTCCCTAGGGCAGACTCATTCTCTCTAGTTTGTACTTTGTTTAGTGCCGGATGAATGGCCCAGATAGGTGAATGGTCCAGGCTCAGAAATCGGGACAGTTATTCTTCCTTGCTTGAGAAGAATAGTCCAGATAGCTCATCGTTGATGTTTTACTTTCTTAGGGCAGATGCTCTTCCAGATCTCACAGATGTGAGTGCAAGAGTGGCCCAGATGATTCAGTTTATATATCATAACAATGTTTTTCTATGCAGGTTGATGATATGATTGTTATGGAGACTGTATGTCTCCGGACAGTAGATGTATACTACTGTAGTGGATGTGTTCCACTGATTGTGACTGTATGTCACTGATCAAGTATCTGTGTGCTACTTGGTGTGGCAGTGTACCACTGGATTGTAGTTGTGTACTACTATGGATAGACACAGTTGTGTTCTATTGAATGACACTATTCCAATCACCTTGAACACTATCAGTAGTGTTGGAAATGATTATCAGCTAGATGGATGATCAATGGACAGAGATTTCCCAGACGGAAAATGGTTCAAAACATTTATTCTTCTAGGACATATGTTCGGATTAGAAGAATGGCTCGTGTCACTTTGTGGAGTGAGTGACTTATCCAACATCATGTTTGATTACTCAGATAGAGTATGGTTTCGAGAGATGATGCAACTGATGACACTGATAGTGATGATGGTGCTCATGATCTAGTCATGAGATAGTCTATACAACTATGTTGATGCTACCGGGTAAATGGTATGTTTGTGTTCAAGACCATTACTTTCAAATACCTCTCTAGCTAGGGAGTGTTGATATTATGGTAGTTGCGGGAGGTATTTACCTCCATGTGTAAACCTGCTGAGAATAGAATATTCCGGGAAGCAAGAAGAAACCCTAAATTAGTTGGCTAATAAACCTAGAAGACAAGTCGGCTCAAGAGAATAATTTGTATTAGGTTATTAGCCTCCAAGAGAAGAAGTCGGCTAAAGGAAATATTATATACTAAGTAAATAGGCACCCAGAATGATAAGTCGGCCCGGCCAGTTTGTCAGTTTTAGTATAAATGCAGGAGGCCAGTCTTCATTCTGGCAGGCATTCTCAGAACTGCAGAAGCAACACTTGTGCGCATTGCAGTTGGCCAGTTTGTGCGCAAGTTTGGAGGAGATCTGTCGTTGCAGCTGCTCGGTTTTGGCTTGGACTCTCTCTTGGTTATGGTTTGGACTCTCTGATCAGCTCTTGTTACTCCTATTTGGTGCACTATCCTTGGAGAGAGGTGCGCTATCTTGTTTGGCTATCTAGCCTAGGGTTTGCTTTCAGAATGATTCTCTGTCAAGGTTAAGGTGCTCAGGGGTGGCTTCCACCTATGGTTGGGTGACAATAGTGATATTGTCTATGGTTAAACGAGCACATCCATTATATTCTAACACAAACTAACCTCAAAAGTGACATGTATTGCTAGCTAGACATTGCTAAATCTGCTTGTGACTATCTAATATCACTTTGCCTAGTTAAAGCTACTATTTCTAGTCTTTTCTCAAGCATTTTGGAGCATAATTATTGTGGCTGTTAAAAATTTATCATTGCTGTTGTAAACTGTTATACTGCTGCAATTTTATATCAGCTAGTCTATTTCTCAAGAGTTCATTGTCTTATGAAGCATTAACATCATTTTGGTACTTAGAAAGTGCCCTTTTCTATTTTGTTGTCTTGTTCTAGGCAGGTACACCTCATTTATCTTTTGCTTCATCTCTATAAGACTCAAAGAACCCTTTGAAATTGAGTGACTTGTGAGATGGGGGAACTTTCTTGCCTTAGCCTTCTCAAACCCTCAGGTCACTGGGGACGTCTCCGTTGGGGTAGATTGATATACTCCTAAATAGAAATGGGTTTCCTATTAAGGTGACAGTGATAGGTCACCCCCTGTTACGCCAATCTAGTACCTACTTGCTTTGGGCTTTAGGCAAGTACAGATTGTGCGATAACACAATTGACCTAATCCTCTGTGCCATAACTCACATAGATTGCCATTGCTATTCACCAAACATCCATGCTTAATTGGATCAGCTAGCATCCTGTAAAGGACACCCTCACCCATTCTTTTGGCCAAAACTTAACCAGAATCTAGGTTGCATTTTTGAATGATCAATAGCTGATGATCAATCTCAACCACACACTTAATATCTGTTAAGAAAGAATTTGAAAGAAGATTCTTTGTAAATCCAAGAACTAATAATATATCATTTATCTCAAGAACATCATCTGATGGCATTTGGAATGAGATAGAACCCATCCCAATCATCAAGTATGTTGTGTCATCACCAAGCTCTACCTACCTGCCAGGATTTGTTTGTGCAATTTGAAGAAATCTGATTTGATGGTTTTCATGTTTTAGGAAGCTCTACTGTCCACATACCACCCAACATTAAAAATGGTGTTAGTGAAAGGGCTT
>ML778714.1:258074-271004 GCA_009831015.1 Picea engelmannii
GCATAGGGTAGCTCAGATGGAGGATTTTCCATGGATGATTTTCACACTCTCCGGGAGAGAGTATCTGTGATGAGGACTGACTACCAGCAGTTGTTGACAGACAGGGATTATCTACTGAGGGTTGGTGAGATGTATCATGAGACTCTGAGGGAGGAGGAGTTGGAGATGGACCGACTCACTTAGGAGTTGGAGAGCACTCGAGGATTCTTGAAGGGCAGTCTGTGTGCCTCTCAAGAATCAGAATCTAGGATAGATGAGTCTCTTGAGGAGATCCATCAAAGATCCACTTCATCTGTCTTAGTGGATACTCAGATGTATTAGTCAGTCACGTTGATAGAGGGTGTTGATGATCTAGCAGAGGAGCACCAGTTGATGGAGGACACTTCCCTTTATGCTCCGAGAGCGGTTGACCTCCATGTAGGGGTTGATCCAACAGTATGCCCAGGATCTATGATGCAGCATGAGTCTACGGGAGATGACATGAGTATGCCGGAGCATACAGTGATGAGTGATAGCTCACAGGTATAGGCTGAGATGTATGGTGGGATTCAGAGGGGTATAGTGCCTTGCAGGGAGGAGACACACCTAGGGGAGCATGCAGATGTCACTCTTTTGCAACAGTACCTAGTTATGAGAGATCACCTTCACCATATCAGTAGTTGCATGGGAGATGATAGTTGGAGGTTGGTTGAGCAGCAATTGGAGGAGTTACTTCCGGTTGTACTAGATGGTTGGGATTCGATGATGACTACAGGAGAGCATCTATCATGGATACCGAGGGACGAGCTTCTGGTCGAATCCTTGGGATTGACCAAAGTTTGTGACGCCTTTCAGTCCTACAATCAGCTGCAGATGTTTCTATTAGCCCGTCCTGACACTTTTATCATAGACAACAACATGAGGAGGATACCAGATGAGCACAGAGGGTTCCTGACAGTGATTAGTCTCACACAGGAGCAGTTAGAGGAGATTGGAAGTGATAAACTTCCAACTTTACCATGGGATCCAGGTGTTCATTTGGCTAGCAGGATGTCTGACTACATGGTGACCCAGGTTGCGCCAGAGAGCCACACACTCCACCAGGGGTCAGTTTGGAGTGGGTCTGTAGGGATTTGTCTAATAGAGAGAGGAAAATTTTCACTCTTGGTCATCATGATAGGACGTGGAGATGGGTGGACATGTACTTCTTTTGCAGAGATTTCCTTATAGGTACAGTTTATGGACAGCAGGTCCAATGGCCACAGGGATTTCAGCTTGAGGATCCAGGAGTGGAGGATCCAGTATCAGGCAGGGCCATCATAGTATAGTGTCAGTATGGGGATCTTCGACAGAGGCTAGCATGGGACCCAGGGATTGCAGGGATGAACATTTCATTGACCGACAGGGGAGAGTGGACCATGGTAGGGGGAAGTTATTCTAACTTTCCAGTGAGCTTCAGTGTTGAGAGGAGTGCATCGGTTGCAGGTGCCTCTTGGAGGTCTTGCATCATCGCAGTCGGGCATCAGCATGTGCAGTTGATGGAGGCCATGTGGATCTTGGTAGAGACTAGGAGGATGGACTCACTCCGGGATGAGGCCATGTGTCAGGTACAAGAGACTCATGGAGTTGATGTATTTCAGGATTATGCGTCCCGGGGGCTAGAAGTTCATGACTTGATATGGGACCCAGGGGGCAGCATGTGTAATTGTTCATCCTTGGAGGGGTTCTACTATGTATCCCACAGGTGGACATGGGACCCTGGCATTATACTTGAGGGGATTTGGTTATTGCTTGAGGACAAGCAATTTTCTAGCAGGGAGGATTGTAATGTCCCCACTTTGGGACATCATCACAGTGCAGAGGGTTATGATGACCACAGTAGCCAGATGGAGGTTATAGCGAGTACAGGGGTATTTGAGAGGCATTGTGGGGTCCAGCTTGCATTGATGATCATATTCCATCGTTATGAGCCATTTCGCACAGATTGGCTTTGGTTTCGTTGCATTCCGACGATTTCCATGATTTTGACTATTTTGAGCTATAAGTCAATGGAATTCACTGAAGAGGTCATTTTGGGCACATTACTTGGAGGAACCTCTCAGTGTAATAGCTCATTGGAATCGGGAGGAGAAACACTACAGGATGGGATGGCTCGCAGTGACTTTCAGTGGCCAGGGAAGCCACAAGGAGAGATAAGGAGCTTTTCAGAGGTAAAAAGGTTAATTAATTAATTAAAGTGATTTAATTAATTAATTAAATATTAATAAAATGAAAGTCACTTTGGAGGGACAAGGTGAGCCAAAAGTATAAAGGAAAGGCAAGGGCCTCTTCTCATTCATTCATGTATGATCTTATTTTGATTTCCGGCTTCTAGCTAGTGAGCCCAACATTGGGAGTTTTGAGGGTTTTGACTTAACAAACCCTAGAGGACGATTCGATGGTGAAAGATTCCACCTAGCTTGTCCCAAGCTTGGTCTTGGAGATGCAATACTCTCCCACACCATTCTAATCAGATCTACATCAGTGCAAGAGGTTCTACACAGGCACAGGCACAGGAAGAGGAGGAGGGCGCACCATTGGGGGTTTCCAGCAAGGGGGGTGCACCATCTTTGGAGAGAGATTCGTTGTAGGAGATTGGCAGGGCCGTTGAGGATTCTATCACTTGGGTTTTCATTACAGGGCCTTGGACATCAGATCTAGTGCTTTCTGAGATAGTTTTATGGCTCATTTTATTTCTTGAGCAGTGGGGCGAATTGAAGAGAAGGAGGGCGTTTTTGAGATCCAAATCTAGTCCATTTGGAGGGGCTACACTTCAGATCTGACCCTGAGACTTCACCTATTGACTTGCAGTGTCCCGATCTATATTTTTGGAGAGTTTCAGAGCATTTGGAGGCCTCCTTCAGCAGGGCCGAATTATCTAGGGCTTCAGTCATCTAGTGGGGAGCACCATTCAGTGGGGGATTTCAGATCTACAGAGATTGAGAGGGATCTTGGAGATTCGGGCACCTAGGTTGTTCATACCATCACTCGATCTATCAGTTGGCATATTTCTTAGGGTGATTGGACACTTTTGGCAGCAGGGCCGAGTTATTGAGGGTTTCAGCCTTCTATTGGAGCGTGGCATTCTTCACCTGGAGAGTTTGGCATTCAGATTGGCTTGTATTGATCTTCATTTCTTATTCAGCCTTTGGAGGCATCTTTTGTATTAGCGAGAGCATTTTGTAGCAGCTCATACTTGTTATCTATTGTCTATCATCTTGGCCATCTGTGGAGCATTCCAGATTGGCATCTCCATTCTAGCAGGTTCTTCTATTTTATGAATAAAGAAGATTTGAGATGTTTTGGCTTATCTATCTTATTGCATATGGTTGAGGTATGTTCCATGGTTATCTCTTTCTATTATTTGCTGCATACACACATATAAACACATCTAGACAAATAGATCAACAAACTGTTTGACGAAATACCACAACTAGAAAAAGTTTAAAAAAGACACCAAAACCGTGATGATCCTTGCATAATGGCTTGGGATCATTACATACACATTATTACTCTTTCGCTTCATTTTTAATAAGACATAAAGAACCTTTTAACTTGAGTGTCCTGTGAGAGGGGAGGGATTTTCTTGTATCATTTTCCTTAGCCTTCTCAAACCCTCAGGTCACTGGGGACGTCTCCCCTGGGGTACTCTCACATACTCCTAAATAGAAAGGGGTTTCCTATTAAGGTGACAGTGATAGGTCACTCCCAGTTACGCCAATTTTTGTGTCCACTTGCCTTGGGCTTTGGGCAAGTACAAATTGTGTGATAACAGTGCACTAGGCCCAACAACCATTTCCCAACAGGTCTCACCTCCAAATGCCTCTTCCTCTCTTCAGGTGGAACTATTCTTCTTCAAGTGGTGCACCCTTCTGCTGGAAACCCTTCACTGGTGCACACTTCTCTTCCTCTTCCCTATAAGAACTACCTATGAATGAGTAGAATGGTGAGGGAGGGATCTTCCACTTCTGTGACCAAGCTTGGATCAGGAAAGGTGGAATCTTTCACCACTGAGATGATCTCTAGGGTTTGTTCTCCCAAAACCCTCAAAATGTCCTTAGCTCAAGAGCTCAAGATGCAAAAGTGAAAATGACAAGAATGAGGAGTGAGGCACCCTCCTTTTTCTTTTATACCTCTGATCTTATTTCCACTTAAGTTAATTGACCACCTTCTAATGTTCTTTTCCTTTCTTTTCTTCATGTGGCCTTTTTCCACTTATTTTACCTTTTTCCCAAAGTCACTTTAAAATTATAACATTATTCTTAAGTGAACACTTTGGAGCCTCTTAGTCCCCAATTTCTCATGAGACTATAGTCTAGTGGGGACATCTAGACTACTAAGTCTCTATAACCCTCTTATCAAGAGGTGGGGGACATTACACACCATGGTTAAGCTCAGGCAAGTTGTAAAATTAACCCAATGTTACTTGGTTGCTAGAAGATATCACTTATGCTAGCCACTAATTGACTTATGGATAAGCTTGACTCATCACTATGAGTTGGAACCTTGCATTAGGGAACCATGACAAAGCTATTCACATCATCAACACACATTTTCAGCACATGGGGCATTTTTACTTGGCATTTTGGGCACTCTTGATGAAGGGGGCGCCCCTCATGGACACACTTCACACATGGATGATTATTTGGCACATTACTTGCATGTATGGAAGCCACCTATTAGAGTGGGGTGCACCTCTTGTGGACTCCTCATTCTGCTCATGTCAACTCTAGTGGGGTGCACCCCTCTTGTGGGACCCTCATTCCATTTATCTAGCTCTTGGCGGGGTGCAACCTCTTTGTGGGACCCATTTTCCACTCATGCAAGCTTGTGGAGCAAATTTTCTCTCTAGACCCACTTTGTGGGACCCATTTTCCACTCATGATGATTTCTAGTGGGGCACAACTGTTGTGGAGCCCATATTCCACTTATGAGAGGTGGTTTTACCCATGGTTTTGAGGCAGCACATTTTATTAGCCCATGGTTTGAGGGTAGCTCATGGTTTTTCCCGTGGTTTCTCATTCATGGTTTTGTTGTGGTGCCTCATCTATATAAGGAGGCCCTCATTCATTGTATAGGGGTTGGAAATCAATGGAATACAACTCTTTGCTCATACTTGCTCATATTTTAGAGATTCATCAAGTTGGGAGTTCAAGTGGTTGCTAGCCACTTGGAGAGGTATATTTTTCTTTATAGTTTGGCATTTGAAGTAGAAATTACATGTTTCTAATGAAGCAGTAACATAATTTATTTTTTTAAGTAGCATACTTCTCTCAGATTTTGTAGGTTGTGGAGCTCTTGTGCGAGTCCACCCCTTTTTCTTGCATTAGATCCTTCATTTTTTTAAAGAAAAAAACCCTCTTTTGTTGCTAGTTTTAGACCCCATAGCCCTAGGATAATTAGGCACTGATCTATTTTATTTTCTGCCATTAAATTTAAATTTTCCCTTCAAATTTCTGTTATTTATAACAATCTGATCAAGTTTTATGCAGGTCTGATATTTTTTTTATCAGGTTATTAGGAGGGGGTTTGGCCCTACATTTCACAAACAATTTCATCTGGCTGTTTGCCCCCTTTCTGATGCAAATCATTGGCTATTTTTCCCATCTTTGATCAGATTTGTTTCTCATTTTTCCCCGCTCTAATTGCTGATCCATTTATTGTGAACAGGATAATAGATAAATTCAGATCCAAAGGTTCTTCCTACAGCTCTGAAATCTTTGTCTACAGGGTTGAGGCAATTTCAGTTTTATTTATGCTAAGATTCATTGTTATTTGCATCACTAACACTCTCACT
The DNA here is from genome assembly GCA_009831015.1 of Picea engelmannii. Lineage (NCBI taxonomy): Eukaryota > Viridiplantae > Streptophyta > Pinopsida > Pinales > Pinaceae > Picea > Picea engelmannii. The sequence continues at coordinate 263,890 of ML778714.1, forward strand.
TTTGTTGTCTTGATTATTTTTTTTTGCATAGGAAATTTTCAGATCTGCACATAACTTCAAGTTAAATTTTTAGATTAGATCTAACACATTTTTTCCTCTTTCCCTTTCATATTTTCTGCAAACTAACTCCGCTGTTTGGATCATCTTTTTATGCAGAAAGGAACCAGAATTTGTAGTTTTTAGGCCTGCTAACACAACCAGATTTTTTTAGGACAAAAATATGTCCTAGGTCTGGTTTCATTTTCTACTCTGATTTAAATATTTGGACAACAGCCAACTCACAAACTTGTGCAGAAATTTTATGGATATTTTTCACTTTAAACGTTGCACACACCAACTCACTTTTCAGCAGCTCTCACTTTAAATCTCTTCTTTACTTGGGAGTCATACTGTTTGGGAATTGTCCAGATCTCAGATAGAAGATAATATATTTGTACCACTCCAAATTTAACATAGGATTTCCAACTGAAAATGACACCACCCCATTCAATGCTTCGTTATATGCAATAATCTTACATAATCCCTGTCCTTTAACTGTCTTTAAAGGTGTGATCTCTATTTCATATTCTTGCATCTTAGCCATCCAATTTTTCCACTTTCCTTCTCTCAATTTTTGATTTAGGAGCATCTTTACCGGGGAAGAAAGAACATATGCCAAAGGGCATGCGAGGGTATGCATATGTCTCCCATGGTGTTATAAAAGCTGTCTTAAGTCTGTCTTCCTCAACGACTAATACCTAGTTGTATCCTGAAAAACCATTTAACATGGACATGAAAGCTGATCCAGTGGCTCGTTGAAGTAAACATTCCATGTTAGGTCAAGGAAAATTATCCTTGGTACTCGCTCTATTCAAATCTCGGAAGTCAACACACATACAAATTTATCCTATCTTTTTTCTCACCACTACTGGATTTGAAAGCCATTCTGAATATCTGATTGGATAAATTATTCCAGCATTTTTTAACTTTTCCATCACCACTTTTACTAATGGCTTCAACTTAGGATTCATCATTCTGAGTTTTTTCTTCAAAGGCTTGGTTCCTTCTTTCAATGGTATAATATGATGGAATATGGATTTATCACATTTCTTGAGATCATCATAGCTCCATGCAAATCCATCAAAATATTCTTTGAATAAGGCAGTGTATTGAGCAACTTCTTCTGTGTAATCAATACCAAGATTTACATACTTAGGGGAGCTTTCAGTTCCGATATTTATTTTATGTGTTTCTTGCACCTTACGCACTAACACTTCTTCTTTAATATTTTTTTCTTGGTCATCTCTTGCAAAAATATATTCGGATTGAACACAATTATTTGGAACAAGGGAAACATTGTTATCACCCTCCTTAAAATCATTTTCATTGCCCAGGAAATCATTCAATTGCTCATCATTTTCAAACACTTGAACGTATTCTTGATTGTCGAGTACTGAAGGTCTGAAAATTCTTTTCACTTGGAATGAACTTTTGTTTTGAATGTCTTTGAGACTATATAACGAAGAAACAAGTGCTAATGAGTCTACCTTTTGATTCTTTTCTATGGGGATGAACAATATGTTAAATGAACTAAAAGCCTCCATCAATTCATTTACCTTTTTCACGTACAACTTCAATTTTTTTTTTCTTGATATTATAACTTTGGATGATTTGATTTATAAGTAATTTAGAATCATTGGTTACAATCAAGTGCTCGATTTTCATTTCTAATGCTAGGATCATCCCTTGGACCAATGCTTAATATTCTGCTTCATTGTTGGTGCAAATAAATTCTAATATGATGGCATGTGAGTATACAATCTTATACGGATTTTTAAGTACAATTCCAACACCGTTCCCTGAGCTAGAGCATGCACCATCAAATGACATTCTCCAGAATCCAGTGAAATATTCATCTTCTTGTTCCAAATTTTTTGATTGCTCCAAATCAAGTATAGCATAGTTGCGGATCCATGCATCGACATAGTCTTGCATCAATTCATTCTCATTTTTCTGAAATGAAATTGTATTTCTAGGTTCACGAGGAACTTTGAGCATTGTCCCATCTTTTTTTGGTAGCATCATGCAACTACCATCATTTATGATGTAGCCTCCGATCATTGATGACTAGTCTCTTCCAAGGACTACTCCATGTGTTGGAGGAAGAGCAACCACTATAATAGTAAAAAAAATGATAATATGAGGGGTAGCAGTAATCCCAACATAAAAGTCATTGATTTATCCATAAGATGGTATTTTCCTTGAATCAATTGCATAAATACTTTAACCTATTTCATAGTATTTGGTACAACACATGCCAAGCGCTTCCATTACTGTCAGGGGCATGGTATTATTTTTTTTCTCTAGAATCTACCAGACAATTGTGAAGCACAACATCATGATTTTCAATTGAAATATAAAAAGGTGGAATTTTGCCTCTCAGCTTGACAACTGATGTACTTTGAATTTGCCTTGGATTTGTAACAACGACTTCCATTCTACTCCCTAATTCATCTAAAATCTAGAGAATTTTTTCTCTTTGCTGTGGGATTTTTACCACCTCCATGAAAGGAAAAGTGATTCTTAACTTACTAAGATCATCAACTACACTATACATCATCTGAGCATGAATTATAATTTGTTGCTTCTTATTTTTCTCCACACCGCTTGATCTTTTCTTCTCTTTTTCTTTTTTCCTTTTCCATATTTTCTTTTGGTTTTAATTTATTTCCTTGTGTCTGTGTTTAGACAACATTGTCTTGCGAGATATTATTTTCTTCATCTTTTTCATATATACATGGATGACTCGCATTCATCCGTCTCTTTAGATTCAAGAATTTCGTCTTGAATATAATCATCCTCTTGACCAACAATTTGTTCATGAAAATCTTTGTCAAGTATTACTGTGTTTGGATTGGGTGCCCTTGGCATTCTCTATCTTTGTTGATCATCACTACCATCACTTCTTAAGGAAAAAATCTTCTTTGTGCTGGAACATGCATCCTTGGATCAGGAACAACATAGTTACCAACTTAATGAGAACTGTGACCTCAAAACGAGAACTCTAGCCCTTAAAACCCATATTTTTGCATAAAAAACATGAAAATCAACCCCCAAATCAAAAAGTGGTGCTACCGGTAGCACCATTTTTTGTAACCAGGTCAAAATTACAACTTTTTTCAAGGATGGGCTTAAAGGATCAAATGGTTTCTCAAACAAACTTTAAAATCAACCCCCAAATCAAAAAGTGGTGCTACCAGTAGCACCATTTTTTATAACTGGGTTAAAATTATAACTTTTTTCAAGCATGTGCTTAAAGGATAAAATGGCTGCTCAAACAAACTCTAAAATCAACCCTCAAATCAAAATGTAGTGCTACCGATAGCACCAATTTTTCTGACCGGGTCAAAATTACAACTTTTTTCAAGCATGGCCTTAAAACATAAAATAGTTGCTTAGAAAAACCTTAAAATCAACACCTAAATAAAAACATGATGCTACCTAAAGCAAAATGTTTTTTCTAAAGGTTAAAATTACAACTAATTACGACCTAATTCAAACTGTGACCTTGACAACAAATCCCTACACAAATAAAAAACCCAAAATTAAATCCTAAATGGTTACTTGAAAATTTATTTACTAACTTCTTTTTTTTTCTTCTTAAATTTACATTAAAAAATAAATAAAGAGAAAAGAGAAAATCTTAAGAAATACATATTTTTTAATGAATACAAAAACACATTTAAAAAATATATTCAAAATCCAAATTAACTAAAAAACAACAACAACAACAACAACTACTACTACTACTAAACTTAACAAAATGGTGAAAACCAAAGAAAAACTAAAATTTGGCTAGAAAACAAAAATAAGTTTTTTTTTTTTTAAAAAAAACAAAAAATGCCTTCAAACTTTAAAAAAAAAAAAAAAGAAAAAAAAATGAGAAAAAAAAACTAAAAAACTTTTGGGTTGTCCTTCTTTAAAGGAAATTATTTGACAAGTAATAACTTAGGTTTTGGGGATCAAATTACAATTTGTCTCTTGTCTTTTGTCTTGGGATCAAATTACAATGCGTCTCTTGTTGAACGGTAGTCTTTTGTTAATTGTGGAATCACATATTGAATGATAGTCTTTTGTTAATTGTGGAATCACATTGACAAGTGATAATCTAATTCCTTAACAATACTTTTTGGATGAAAAACATTATTTATTCCAAGTTCTCACTTATATACTTTAATTTAAAAAAAAATTCTTGACCATATATTTATAACTTGTAAATTTATTTTTTCTTAAAAACCATTTTTTTTCTTTTACAAGTTTCCAATTAATCTTTTTTTTTTCTTGTATTTATAACTTCTAACTTTATTTTTTCTTAAAAATCATTTTTTTTCTTTCACAAGTTTCTAATTAATAATTTTTTTCTTTTACATTTTTGTAGTAATTAATCATTGAAAAATCATTTAAATCATTTTTTTTCTTTTACAAGTTTGTAATTAATCTTTTTTTTTCTTTTACAAGTTTGTAATTAATAATATTTTTCTTTTACAAGTTTGTAATTAATCATTGAAAAATCATTTAAATAAGATTAAAAAGATTACTCTAATTACAATATTTTATTTTTATTAAAACAATAACATCTCCAAATTTTACCAAAAACCAAAAATTACTTGGAGCATTTTCAATCGCCCATGTTCAGCTGAAAAATAAATACCCAGGATTACTCAAAATGCACAATTACCCCACAACTTTTTCACCTCCTTGTTCACTGGAATATGGTCATCCATCGTAGTTCCACCTTGAAAATATAATTTACTCAGACTTTCCGAGTGTCGAGGGTTTGTTGTGTATTCCCTACTTGATCGATTGGAACACAACAAATTAGTTTGGCATATTCCAACCGATTTTGAGTAATCTTTATCCAACACAAGAAGAAATTTCTTATCAAATTAAACTTCTTGTCCGTGTTGTCACAATCCACCGTTTTTTTTTTGTGTTGCATGGAACACAAATCTTATAGTTATGGAAAATCTGTTCTTTTGTGAACTTAACAAATCACAGATAATGAACGAAGCAACAAAGCAATGATCGGTATTTTCATCGCCTATGACATGCTATATATTACTATTAAAGAAGATTAAAATTTAACAATATTTATGACTAGGAAGCATTGCCACTGGTATAATATAATAAAAGAAAGGGAAGAACCTTACATCCAATTACCCATCATTGATGCATTTTTTCTCAAAATTCAAATTGAAACCTGTGGGAAAACATGTCATTACTCTTACAAATTCACCTAATTTTGCAATATGAATAAAGAATCAACTAACTGACGTATAGAAATACAGGGAATCAAACCGATGGACTTTTTTTGCAAATATATTGAAGAATGAGAGATGAGCAAAACTCTCACATTGTCCTTTAATATGTGCCTATGGGACCTGAGTCAGACCCGCGGGGGAGCTGGCGCGATGTCACGTTGTCCTTTAATATGTGCCTATTGGACCCGAGCCAGGCCCACGGGGGGATTCATACATGCAGAATCCCTCAACCGCGGGTTTATGCGTGTAATGACACATATGAATCCCCTGAGCCAGGTCCTTTATGCGTGTAATGACCCTGCGGGCCTGGCTCAGGTCCCATAGGCACATATTAAAGGACAACGTGACATCGCGCCATCTCCCCCACGGGCCTGGCTCAGGTCCCATAGGCACATATTAAAGGACAACGCGAGAGTTTTGCTCATCTCTCATCCTTCAATATATTTGCTAAAAACGTCCATCGGTTTGATTCCCTGTATTTCTATACATCAGTTAGTTGATTCTTTATTCATATTGCAAAATTAGGTGAATTTGTAAGAATAATGACATGTTTTCCCACAGGTTTCAATTTGAATTTTGAGAAAAAATGCATCAATGATGGGTAACTAGATGTAAGGTTCTTCCCTTTCTTTTATTATATTATACCAGTGGCAATGCTTCCTAGTGGCCTGGACCAAGTCCCATTGGCTCCCACAGGACCTAGCCCATGTCCTATTTTATTGAAATAATATCGCACCATACCATCGTGATTATTACCATCGTGATTATTAATTACAGGTCAAACTCCTTACTTGTCTGTCGCCCCAAAATAATTGTTCTTTCAGATCTTGTCAACATAAGTTTATTCTTCAGATGATCAACTCACCATTGTGAAAAATCGATTATTGATTGTACTTTTGAACTATCTGTCAGTCGTGTCTCCACCTTCTGTGTCTGAGAGTTTACAGTTTAAAGACACTTAAATATTATAAAATTTCTTAAAAAAGAATCTTTGGATTTGGGGAATTTTAATCTCCATGATTTCTTTTGACTGCCATTTATTAAATCTAAACTTCATTCTTAATCAAATCTTAACCACATCCAACCATGAGATTTCCTTTATTTACTATAAACTACGATGGAATAAGATTTTGGGATGGGCGCGGTTGCATCGATGGCAACGTAATGGCTATTGGAATTGCGTTGTATTCAATTACAATATTATCCATCTATTTAATTATATATACATATTATAGGGCAAAGCTATGTGTTATCCCGGTGAAACCTTACGGATGAAATGGTAAAGTGGAGTATTATACTAAAATTGGTAAATTAATCTTAACATTCCAGATGTATATTATCCATTTGTGTGAATCGACACTTAGAAAATTTCCTTATAACTTAATTTTAATTAAACTAGAGTCGTAGAGTCATAGCAATTGAGATATGTGGAATATAAATTATTTAATGTCAAAATAATTCTATCGTAGACATTTTAATTAAACTAACTCTTTAATTTTTACAATTTTATATTGAATTGTTCTAACTTATTTTTTGTTAATTGTTTTTTAAATTTTGTATTAAAATTTTAATTTTAGGTTTTTTAATTTGACGTTTATATATATATATATATATATATATATATATATATATATATATATTTTTTGGGGTTTTTTCGGCATTTTTAATGTTTTTTTGGGCTATAATTATTTTTTTTATCTTTTTTAATTTTTTTTCTCATTTTCTATTACTTTAGATATATATATTTTTAATTTTATGGTTTTTTTTCGTCTCTAATTTTTAAAGTTTTTCTTCAATGACTTTTTTTAATATAAT
>ML778714.1:271254-285775 GCA_009831015.1 Picea engelmannii
ATCCAAAAAAATGAATTATATATATTTTGGTAAATATTTAAAAATAGTGTTATTTAACTACAATTATTTTCTATGTATTGAAGTAAAGGTAAAACAATGTATTAAAAATGATATTTTCCACTATATTTAAAAAGTATGGAACCATAATTTAATTAAGGACACATAATTACATGAAAAAACTTAATTTAAAAAAAAAAAATGGTGTACAACATTTTTAACATTGGACGGAGCATGGAAATATGATTAAAACACCACTGAATAAAAATAAAATAAAAATAAAAATGGAAAAGTTTGAAAATAGATGGAAAAACACACTTGAGAAAAAAATAAAAAATAAAAAATTTGAACAATTTGAAAATAAATGAAAAAACAAGCATTTAAAAACAAAAAAGTGGAAACCTTATGTATCAGAAAATTTAAAATATCAAAAAACCACCTAAAATGGGAGGGGGGTGCTACCGGTAGCACCATTTTAAAAAACGGGGTAAAAAACTTGACCCCCCAAAAAATGAGAACTCTGTAGAGTTCTCGTTAAGTTGGTAACTATGTTGAACAAAGTTTTCATTTCTTCTCAATCTAGTTATTTCATTTTGCATCTTCTGGATGGTTCTATTCATTTGTGCAATCTCCATCCTTTGTCTAGTTTCTTGTGACGTATTTGGATCACTTTTTACATTTGGAATAGTGTCTTTGAAGAAACCTCCTCCAACTCCTTGATTTTCAATATGACGTGTTTTTTTATCTTCATTATTCTTTGAATTTGAGGCTTCTTGATTTGAAATGGACAAATTGTCCATTTGTCTTTGGAATTTTCCAAGAATAACATTAGGATCAACTCTTATTTCTAACATAGTATCTTCCATTTTTGTGGCCTTTTCTATTGCTCCATTTAAAGTCTCTATTTGAGAATCTCTAATAGCAAACTTCACATTAGAATGCATCACATTCTTATAACAACCAAGTATCACCAGAGCATTTGGTTTTTGTTCTTCTGGAATTTTATTTAATGTCTTATTGAATCTAAGATTAAAATATCGATTTTTTTCATTCTTTCTCAGACATATTTTAGTAAATTATATAAGAAGAATATGGTATGCTACTGGGGGAGCAAACATATTAAAAAACATTGTTTCGAGATCATCAAACAATGTAATTGATCTAGAAGGAAAGGATGTATACCATTCATAATCTTGACCATTTAGTGTCTGAATAAATAATCTCACCATTACATCATCTTGCTCAATGAGATGAAAATCACACATATCCAATAATAGATCCATATGTATTTTAGGATCGATTGTTCCATCCCCTAAAAATGTCTTCAATGTTCCCTTTAGAAGAGTAGGAAGCTCATGTTGTTCTCCTTAGAGGTTAAGAGGAGAATATATTACCCTTCTTCTTGGATTTCTATGCATTTCTTCACGTCTTTCTTCATGTCTTTATTCACATCTTTCTTCTCTATCACCCATAATTAGATCTTTCTCCTTTTCTTCAAAAGGTTGTTCTTTAATTTATGGGATGTGCAACTGCTTATTTCTGCTTCTTGTTATTGGTCCCTTATATTCTTCCAATTTCAATTTATATTTTGTTTTTTTCCTCTTTGAATTTGTCTTTCTTCTCTTCTTTGTCTTCTAAGAATTTCTCGTTCTTCTTCTTGAACAAGAGTCTTCCAGGATCTTTCCAATTCTTCTCGACTTTGAGTTGTTTTCAACACAAGATTACACAATTGATGCAAGATAATTCTTTGATTTCCCAATCCGATTTACAACTGTGATTGATTGGGTTGAGGCAAAGTGTTATAGAAAAAAATGACATACCTATGCATTTGCGACATGGCCTTACCTTTCCCCTAGCTTGCTATGCAAAATCCCAAACTTTCCTTATCAAGTCATCAAAAAAATTGGACTTTTCTTGATATCCACAGGCTTCCTTTGTGCAACATGTGGAAATCCACATCGTGCAAGCTTAAAACCCGTGGATTCCCTAAACAATTACAAAAAATAAAATATTTCCACAATTTCGGGCGAGTTTTTTGGTTGGGCTCGTTTCCCAATGTCCCTGAGTCCATACTAAATGGATTTCAACCTCCCCAACCTCTTTGGGATGGTATAAAGCACCATTGAGTGAAAATATGAGGAAAAGTTTGATGGTGTAAGGTTATTTCATTGAGATATAACAAGCTTCCCTAATTCTTTCATGCTCTGAGTAGCATCCCCTGATATGGAAACTCCTTTTCCAGTGTTATTTTCTCTGCTATATAGCCATAAGATGTGTTCCTATTCTTATTGGGTTATCTAAGGAAGAGGATTTTTGTTGAGTTGATGCTCGAAGGACTTTTGGAGTTACTCAGTAAGTTGGCTACGAAGCAATGTTGGCAATTGAATCAGGTTGTAACCAACTTTCACATATTGCTAATAATAGAAAAGTTCTCTTTCCCTCCTATCTTGTGTTCATTACAATGTTAGATGTTGTTATTTTTCATATATGATTTGATTTATACACTTGATATATGATACTTGAACCTATAACTACCTTGTTGCAGCACTATCTTGGTTTCCTATTCTAGGCTGGTTCCGGTAGAGGCTAGGAGCGCTTCGAGAAGCAGCGAGATCGACATCAAATGAAGGGTTTAAGGTGCAAGTCTTCACCTTTCTCTTTCCCTTATCACTCCTAGAAAAAACTAGTTATTTCTTGTTTGCATGTTTGTTTGTGACGGTAGATTTCAATATTCTTAATTTGATCTTGCTCTGCTCTGACTTGACCTAAAGTAATAGGAGAAATATCCCTTAATCACAGAGTCATAGAGAATTTTGGTCTAGGACCAACTTTTTATCTTCCTCCCCAGTATGGTCGCAAAAAATGTTGACGTTTGAATATGTCAAGAACGAAACGACAACCTCACGAGGATATGAATCCCCTTGCATTTTTATAGAGGTGGCACTCTTTTATTTTATTTCAAGAATTTTTCTTTGTCTATATTATATCAAATAATATAGAATTATGTCAAATGACAGAATCCAAATCTTTATCGCTCAATAAAAACAAAATTTGAAGAAGTAAATTTAATGGGAGATTTCTTGAGAGACGGACCATGAACCTCAAGCATCACACATATTGAAAATGCATTACATAAAATAACATACATTCCTCACATCCATGCGAGTTTATGATGGAAATATCATGTTGGCATTGATGTCAACATGAAGACAAAAAGTACCATAGTGAAGTATGACTTGGAATTGCAATGAACGCTACAAGAATACTGAGTTACATGATACAGTGGACTACCGAAATACAAGGGATCTCCTGGTTGAGTGATTTAAAAGAACGAAAGAATGAAAATGAAAGAATGAGACAATTTCAATTACTACACTAGTCGATTCAATTTCTCTTGGTGACTGTATATTCTATTGAGACAGGACCATGATGAACATAATGAATACTGACAAGTCTCCCTCTTGAATACTTTCTCTTGCACTATCATTTCATCGTGTTTTCGAAGGGAAATTAGTTGATGCAACACCAAGAACCCTTGAGTCTGTCTGATCATCATGGAAGTCAATATTTCATAGTGAGTTTTGGTCATCATTCTTGCCAGGCCGAAGTTGGACGACTCTTCAAACCCAAACAATTTCTAGCAGCCACCAATGGTTATATCCACTTAGGTAGTCAATTGTTGAATAAATCGTCTTTGATGTCAAAGGTTAGTAAGTGATTAAATATAAATGTGACTTTGTTATCACTTTAATAAATATAAAAGTAGAAAAGTTAAGTGGAAACAAAGTTTACGCAAAAGTGGAAATGAAAGTGGATTAATTATAAATATGAATTTAATAAATAACAAAAGTTGAAAAGTTAGGTGTAAATGGAGTTTAATAAATACAAAAGTAGAAAAGTTAAGTGTGTCATCGCATAGTTTGTAGCTAGGATAAAAGGCTATAAGGTAGAGGGCCAAATTGGCGTAACATGAATCTATCCCACCCAATGTCACCACGATAGGAAGGTTCTTTCTCTTTAGGGAGGCTAGGCCCAAGGGAGACGTCCCCGGTGACCCGGGGTTTTGAAAGGGCAAAGGATAAAAGGGCAAGGACAAGTTCCCCCTTCACAAATCACTGCCAATCAGATAGTCCCGGATAAACAACCAATAATAAGGTATAACCAAAGAAAAGAAAAGCACCTTCTTGAGACAATACAACAAGGAAACTGATATGTGCAATCTTGGTTATTACTTCATATAAATCCGTGACTATCTGATATTCAATATAAGCAATTTAAAAGTAAATGTTGACGAAGTCAATGTTTACAAAATAGCAATGATAAATGTATCACTTGTTAATAAATACAAGAATGATATGGCATCCAATATAATCAATCAATACTTAATCTAATAAATTCCCTCAACTACCATTCAATTGCTCATAGATAAAACATTGTTGCATCAATGATATAATAGCAAGGAGTGACATCGACATTCAGGGTTAGTAGGCTAGGGTTTTGAGATTCAAAAGCTTTAAGAGTTTGTTTGATCAGCTTCACTTCAATGTTTGAGGATTCTGAGATCAGTGGCTTAGGGTTTAATGGAGTCATAAGTGAAGGACGCAAAGGTTGAAGGAGATGAGATTTCAAAGGACTAGAGGAAAAAGTTTCAAGGTGTTGCTAAAGCAAGGCCTCAAAAACAAAACCCTAGGGGAGACAGGCTCACTCCGGTGTTGCAAAATCAAGGCCTCATGCTCTCTCCTCCTTCCTAGCAAATGGCTAGCTCAAAGAAAATATAAACAGACCAAGACAAGACGGTTTGATGAGGGAGGTGTTGCTAAAGCAAGACCTATCAACAAACCCTAGAAGAGTATGGCCCTGGTGTAGTAGGCCTAGGCCAGGGATGTCTTACTCTTCTTGGCTCTCAAAGAGTACGACTAGCAATAAATGAAGAGAGAGAGAGAGAGTAGCAACAACTAGTCTCTCTTCTTCTTCAATGGCTGAAAAATTCTCTCAAAGGTGAATTGAGACAAGGACCTACTTGTGTGCTTGTCACCTAGGGTTTTGATTCAACAAATTTATAAGAAATATGAAAGAAATTTAAACTACAACCATTCAATAAGAAGTTTTGCAGAAGAAACACTTACAATTCATGAAGAAATAACCATGCAAACCCTAGTTGTAACACCTTCCTTCAAGAGAAACACCATAAATGCCAAAAATCTCTTCCTTCAACAAGTGTGCATCACTTAGTTCAGCCAAAAACCCAAATAGGGCGCAAAAATCAGACCTCACTAATGAGTGAGTGAATTTGTGATTCAAAATGAGAGTGAAAACCCTCAATATATAGTGTATCAATGAACTAATTTACTTTTTAGGTCATAAAAAGGCCGACAAGGCCATAATACCAAAATAATATTGTTTTTACATTAAATGCTAAGTAAAACCCTAATCAAGCAAAAGGTGATACGTCAAGCTACTCTGAGGGAGACGTTATCCCTTTCTAGGGCCAATGCAACATCCAGAAGCAAAATGTTAGCCCCTCTAGGGGCCTCTCCAACATGCCACACATGCCACTGCTACCCAGTCTGCCTCTAAAAGTTTCCATGAAGTTGGATGACGTCATGGTGAAGATGGGTATGTCTCGAGCCTTCCAAGGCTAGCGTTCCACTGAAAAGGGGTCATTCCCCCTAGGTCTAGTCCTTTCGGAGTGTCTCTGGTGGAACGCCCTCTTCCTCTCAGGTGAAAAACCACTGATCAAATTTTGTCCTGTCTCTTCCCCCTGATGGGGTCTTAGCATCCATTTGGTGGTCTCTTCAGTCCCATGGAGGTCCAAAATGATCATCTCCCCATGTGTACCGGTCCAAGTGGTACCTGTCCGTCGGACATGGTCCTGTACATCAAAAGCTACACCCTCCATGGGCTCATCAATCACAGGGATCATAGCAATGTCAATCACATCTCATCATCAATATTATTAAACATATGCATAAAACCCCTAATACATCAGTCAATAGCTCAAAGACATTACAAAAACCCGCAATACAAGATTGGATAAAAGGTCAAGGCGTCTTATTGGGCTAGTGTCCACAAGAAAAGGAAAGTTTCCAGAAAGATCTCATCCAATCCATGTAAGTGAGGTGATGTGGCTAGGGATATCCAAACATGTGGGTGCAGTGAGGGCGAAGGATGCATAAGTGTTACCTACGCGTGCCTTTGTAGGAGGCGAGTTGTACCTGTCATTGATGCATTTTTTCCAAGCCCATTCTTGCCTTTATCCTTTTTATTCTTGTTTTATTCTTTTATTTGCCTTTTTTTTTATTCAAGAACTAACCAGGGGACACTGCCTTGGCATGGTGACCAGAGCTGACAGCGTTACCCACAAGTACTTTCACAGAGATGAGAAGGATGGCTCGTGATGAGACCCCCTTTCCCTTGGCCATGCAACCAAAGGTCACTGCCCTGGCGTGGTAACCAGATGATGGCAATGTCATACTGTTAGGAACCCATGGACCTAATAGGTTGGCTCGTGATGAGACCCCCTATCCTCTGAGTAGGTCTTGTTTTATTATTTTCCAGGTCCCTCTTGTCTCTTGCTGAGAGGCTCTTTACTGCATTCTCGGGGATCCCTGAGCGAAGCATCTCGAGGTTTTATTTCTAGTCTTTTGTCTTTTACCAACTTCTTTTACCTTTTGGGCCTTTAGCCCCTTCTTCCCACGAGATGAGGTGCAATCATGTAAATAGGTCAACCCAATGCCCAAACAAGGGGAGTGGGATAAATGAGCGGGATATAAGATGAAATAGTGGTGTTATGATGGGAGCGGACGATGGCTTTTCAGAAATTCCCCCAGTGGAAAACCAAAACCTATGAGCACAGGCTTGCTAGGGCACCCTGTCAGATCCCCCAAGCATGGTCAAGTGGGAAAATGTAAGATCCAAGCAGTGGTTAGAGATAAAAGGAATCAGATGCATATATTCAAAGGTTTCAATGATCAAAAGTGACACATACCATGATACCTGGACCAATTACCTCATGGAGAAAGAACCCCTTTTGATACAGGATCAAGCCGATGGTGATGGATGTTGCTGCTGCTGACAAGACAAAGTTGATGGAAGACAAAAGGATGGGCCCTCCAGGGCCATGCTCAGGTCAATCCTACTCTCTGTACTCCACGTCTAGGACCTGTGGGCCTCGAGACATGATCTCCTAGTTATCCCTAAAAAGCGGGGATAACAAAGTGGAAACGGAATTTATGCAGAAGTGGAATGAAAGTGGTTAAATATAAATATGACTTTAATAAATAACAAAAGTTGAAAAGTTAGGTGGAAGTGGAGTTTATGTAAAAGAGGAGTAAATATGAAAGTGGAATAGAGAAAAAGGTAAAATTGAAATTGGATCAAAGAAAAAGGGTAAAAGTGAAAATGCACATGATATTTGCAAACCATGGTGGTATTTACCCAAGGTGCGGTAAAAAATGAATTACAAATTAAAAAGAGAGAAAAATCAAATGGCTTATTATATTGAAAAGACACATACTTATAATGAAGAGTTACATTCCTATATTGAAGAGGTGCAACTCTTCAGTTGTACATGACCATTGGAAGACTATATAAACAAAAATTCTTGTTGAAAGAAGATGTGTCTCTGAGTATGAAATATGAAGATCTATAATAGAGTAGGAGGCCAATAAAGTAAATGAAGATATGCAACAAAATTCAAACAAGGTTATGAAGATTTGAAGATTAGAGTACTTATCATAAAAACAGAGGTAGGGTGGTGCTAGGGTAGGTTGGAGCCTTCAAAGGAGGTTGTGTCCTCCTTCTAGTTGAAGTTGGTAAACCAAGGTGTTGCAACATCTTTTCAGTTGTAGCTGAAGAAACTAGGGAGTTGATGCTTCATTCCAGTAGGTGCTGGTAAAATCTAGGGGGTCACAACCTCCTTTTAGTTGGTGCTAATAAAATAGGGAATATGTTTCCCTTTGAGTTGGATCTTATAAATTAAATGTAATATTTATTGAAAATAAAAGGTATAGTTGTTATTATTCCCATGTTAGTTTTTCCACGTTAAAATTTTGTATACTTTACCTTTTTGTTGACCATATCTGTTAATTTAATAAAATTATTAATTAAGTGGTTTTAGATTGTTGAAAAAGGATAATACTGATTCACACCCCCCTTTCACTATTAAACAATATTCTAACAATTGGTATCGGAGTGGTTTCCTTCATCAGAGTCTAATCCTTAGAAGGAAGATTCTAAGAAACCACAATGTATCAACAAGAAGGGAAGTCCTCGAACAAAGCTCCACTATTCAAAGGAGATAACAATTCATTTTGGAGTATAAGAATGAAAATTTACCTAATGGCACTGGGATGTGATGTCTTGATATTTGCGATAAAGGGTCATGATGTACCAAAAACTCCCCCATTAGACACAAATGTAAATAAACTCTGCAATAATAATTCAAGAGTCGTAAATGCATTTCTGGGTGGATTATCAAATAATGTATTTATCAAATTCATGCATTGTAAATCAACAAAAGATATTTGGAACAAACTAAAAATCATCCATGAAGGAGATGCCAAAGTCAAGCAAGAAAATCTACAAACGTACAGAAGACAGTTTGAAAGCTTGAAGATGAAAGAAGAAAAAAACATTGCAGAGTATCTTCTAAGAGTAGATGAAATTGTCAACACAATCAGAGGACTGGGAGAAGAACTGGAAGACAGAATAGTAGTGCAAAATGTACTAAGGTCACTCCCAATGAGATATGATTCCAAAGTATCTATCTTGGAAGATCGAGAGAATCTTGACAAACTCACAATGGATGAACTGCATGGGATTATCACAGCCTATGAAATGAGAACAAGGTAAGAAAAAACTTCAAAAGGTGAAACAACCTTCAAAGTCTCAAAAGGAACTAAAAACCATGAACATTTATCAAATGAAATCAACTTAGACATATCCGATGAGGAAGAAGAAAACTTCATTAAGAAACTTAAGAAAGGATCTGGGAAATACAAAGAGAAGTTACCTCTCAAATGTTTCAATTGTGGAAAAATTGGACACTTTTCTTCCAAATGTCCTTATCCAAAGGAAAAATATAGTGATTATGAAGAAGCTTACAATAAGAAAGAACATAAAAAGGGTAAATCAAAATACAAAAATAAATTCTATAAGAAAAAGAAAAACTTTAATTCTAAAGAATACAATAGCTCATCTAACATGAGTGAAAATGACGATACATAGGTTCTATTTATGGGAATAGAAACTTGAACTGACACTATTGAAGATAGTAATTATGAAAATGAACAAAATCCAGAAGTTGAAGGAGAAATTGATCTTGAAGGAGAACTCATTAGTTCCCTCGAAGAACTGAGAAGATGTAGAAGGAAGAACAAATCATTAAAAGAACAATTGTTATATTATAAGAAAGTACAAAAATCAAGAGAAGAAGAATTTTAAAAAAGAATCAAGAAAATAGAACAAATCATTGTTGATTTGAAAACTCAACTACAAGAAGTTAAAATAATTGAAGGAGTCTTAAGTAAATGACTTAATGACAAGGAACAAAATTATGAAAAATTAGAGGCTAAAATAATTATTCTAAGAAGGAAACTTGAAAAGACACTAACCTTTCAAAGTTTGAAAGTAGTTCAAAAATCTTGGATGACATTCTTAACATTCAAAGATCATCAAGTAATAAGGCTGGAATGGGTTATGGTCACAAGGAAACTAATAAAGGCTTAAATATGAAATACAAAAGAGTGTTAAAAATCCAAAGACTTATGCATTTTCCCTTCAGAGCTCCTTCAAAAGAGAAAAGAACCAAATAAAGACTGAGTCTACTCAACAGATATCTACACTCTATACAAAAACAAATGAGTATAGAATAAATACTACAAAAATGTATCAACAACTCTTTCTCAACTACTGTTTTTCTTGTTATATTTTTAGGCACAAAGAATTAGACTGTAAAGATTATAGAAAGAACTATCATAAAAGTGTTCAATGATATGGCCATAGGAACAACAAGTCTAGTAGAAATCAAAGGAGTAGAATCTATAATTCATTTTCTCCACTACTATATTACAACATCGGATGTTACAAATGTAACAATTATGTTCATAAATATAGTAATTGCAAATTATTATAATCTACCATGAAAACAAATACTTCAAACTTTCTAAAAGAACATAAGAAAATATGGAAAGAAAAACAAAAGGAAACATAATGTAAGGTAGCATTGTATGCCAAAGATAAAATAAGTCAATGGTATGTCGATAGAGGGTGTTCAAAACATATGACATGAGATCAAAACAAATTCCCCAGTCTGTAAAAGGAAAATAAGGGAAACGTTACATTTGGAGATGACATCTCTGCCAAAATACTTGCTAAGGGGACAATAAGTCTGGGAAATTACATAACTAATGCAAAAAAGTGCTATTAGTTGAAAATTTGAAACTTGATATCCTTAGTGTGATCCAAACATGCAATCAAGGAAACATTCTCATATTTGACTCTAAAAAATGTGAGACTAGAAAAAAATACATTCGAAAATTAGTAGCTACAACAAGAAGGACACCAAACGATGTTTATATAAATACAAAAAAAGAAGAAAAATGTTGCATGAGTCAAATAGATGAAAATTGGCTATGGAATAAAAGAATGTGACACATAAATTTTGATAATTTGGTAAAAATAATTAACAAGGGAGATGTGAGAGGTATGCCAAAAATTATAAAACCTTCAAACCCTGTGTTTGTAAGAACTACCAACATGGGAAGTAGACAAAAGTAAGATTCAAGATGAAAGAGTATTCACCATCAGAACTTGTTCATACTGACCTATGTTGGCCAACAAGAACAAAGAGTATACAAGGAGAACATTATTTTATTTTTTTCATTGATGAATATACTAGAATGACTTGGGTATGTTTTCTTAAAGAGAAATCATAAGCTTTTTAAAAATTTAAATCTTTCAAAGCACAGGATGAAAATGAGACTGATGTCAAAATCAAGTGTCTCAGGTCAGATAATGAAGGGAAATTTACTTCTGTTGAGCTCCCATTTTTTCACTCACCAGACACTCATTTTGGACACCAATTCCCTATGTATGCATATAAACCTAACTTACTGTCATCTATTTTCACATTTTTGCAAGCTTAATACCTTTGACAAGTGCATTAGGTAAAAGTTGTTTTATTTGAATATTTTCTAAGTTCTTCGTAGATTAATAAGGATTCTTAAGCTATATTTTATCAATGATAAAATTCATGTTCACCTTTTTACTGTAACAATTGTTCCCGCACCATTGCAGGCATTCCCATACCAACACAAACATTCTAGTACCTGAGGTTGTAACTTCTCCTATTTGTGTGCGCTCAGTTTGGATTTGGCCATATGGGTATTGTTGGTATGAATGTTGAGATGGATGCTGACCTATTAATCTGTGCCCAACCTTCAACTTGTCAGTACGAGACCTAAATTCAATTCCTAGGTATATATTCCAACGCAAAACCAGATCAGGGTCGAGACTCATGAATAACAACAGTATCAAGTTTGATTGAGTCATTTTCCTAAGCTTGTACTAGAGGTTAAAAGGAATCATATTCAATTTATTTTCCAACTTTGTAACCATTTTCCCCCCTTGGCTCTATGAGAATAGGGGAGGTCAATGTAATCTTGTACAAACTCAGATATCGATATATAGGTTGTCTTCTCTATAAATAGTTAGTTGGGATTATTCTGTTGAATGTAATCGTGGATATGCTTAGTACCGTGCAATACATTAATGAACATCATACATTGTAATGGAAGTACTATAAGTTTGATAAAAAATCCTCTTTAATACAAATTCCAATTTAGTTCATGGTATTCTTGTACTTATGAGCCTCTGATTTCGTTTTCACTCATTACCTGGGAAGGCATGGGCCCACCTCTCCTGGTAAGATGAGTTTACTGTACAATACTTAATTTCTGTTTGGTGTGGTTATTTTGCATCAACAAGTTTATGTTGATTGATTCATTTATGTGTAATCTTATCTGCAGACTTATATTTGTTTTTGAGCAATGTAATATAAATATTTCATACTAAGGTGTGTATTATATGAGGTTATTTCGTAATCTAATATACACTGTTAACCTTTAAGATAAGATTTTAGATCTGTGATTTGATGTGATTCTTGCTCCGAATCCGATGGAATGATTTTATACATGAACTTAATTGTGTGAACAAATGTTTATTGATTGATTCTTGATGTCCCTCTAAAAATACTCAAAGCTTTATCTCTCTTCTTATAACAGAGTATTCAAATAAATCTCGTTAGGGTTCACTTGTTAGCAGGTGGAAAATATCAAATGAATGATATGATCATAATACACATTCAACATTCAACTGAGAAGTTTTAGCTTGATTATATATGAGTCAAGTGCCTAAAATATATCAAATAAATGCATTAAAATTTTTGTGATGACCTCAAATTTATTTTCGAATAAGTCAAGAAACATACCTTTATGTAGGGCTGAGTTATTTTTATAGTTTTATGCATTCCCCATTTATTTTCCAAGCTCATAATTTGTAAATTAATTTTAATTGTTTTTCCACACCTTGCATTGTGCTTGGCTCTGTCATCCTTGGAAAATCATGTTGGCTAGGATTATAATTTATTTATTTATTTTTGCTTTAATTAATTTTGTTCACCTTTGCCACAAAATCAGAAGACTTTGTCCTCCACCTACTACCAAAGTAGTGTGATTAATGTGCTTAAGTTATTTATTTTAAGTATTCTTTGACTGCCCACACCTTTCATGTGAGTGTCCATGTCATCCCGCAAAATCATGTTGGCTCATGTTTAAAGTTTTATTTTATTTTGCAAAGTAAACAAATTTTACCCCACCTTTGCCCCGTATTCCCTCCCCTTGCCACTTTGTGGATATTGGCTAATAAGAAAGGGCAAATGATTGAGTGGATAGTTTAATTAGGCACCCATTATCCATTATTGTCTGGCCACTAAAATAAGGTGACTTGTGGAGGCTAGAAGGGGTTGAATCCGGTGACGGTTTCACGGCACTAAGTGTCCTCCTTGTTGAGCGCCCAAGCACTTTGGACTTGACCTATGGAGCTAGGGGATAACCTTTTTGTTCTTCTTATTGAGCACCCAACATTTTCTCTTGGCTAAGGGATAAGGACTTGGGGTAGTCACATAGCTTAGGCTTGCAACTCCTCACATCTAAACCATTAAGATAAAAAGAAACTTAAAATTAACTAAAAACAACCTAAACACTTGCAATTTTTATTTCAGCAATTCATTTTCAAGAATTTACTTTCCATTTATTTTCTACAAGTCATTCACATTATTATTTATTTCTTATTCAAGCATTCTTTAATTCTTTGGGAAGTAATTGTTTATATGTAAAGTTATTTTATAAATCATTGTGGATAAATTTATTCTTTTATTTGAAGTTGTAAAGATACCTTTTGTGAATATTTGTTCAATGAGTGGAATTTAATAATCTTTAGGAATTGGTTTAATTGTTTATAAAATAAATGTTTTCTTGTCATTGAAAGATTTCACATTTCATTGATTGCTTGTCATTGGGTTGGGTAACACTAATACAAAATTTAATTAACTCCTAGAAATTTAATAAATCCTTCACATAGTTTAATAGGGTCTACCCCCCTTGGCTTCCCTAGTAGTGAGCCTAGACAGAAGGAGTCCATATTGAGGTGATAGTGGGCCTAGATTCAGGTTTGTGCCTCCAAGGAAACACCAAGTGGGTTGGAGACTTATCCACGTTTGTAGGTGTGTATTAGGACAACAACAAGTCCTTTTGAGGATTAACACATGTAGACTCAGACAAAAGGTTAACTCTCC
This sequence comes from Picea engelmannii, assembly GCA_009831015.1. Classification (NCBI taxonomy): domain Eukaryota; kingdom Viridiplantae; phylum Streptophyta; class Pinopsida; order Pinales; family Pinaceae; genus Picea; species Picea engelmannii. The sequence goes on from ML778714.1 coordinate 285,107, forward strand.
TTCTACCCCAATTTCATTTAAAAACCCATTAATAACAACCTTCCTTTCCTAAACAGGATTAAACAGAAATCCATTGACAAACTATGATATTCAAATTCTACTTCAAATTTCTCAAGCCACAAGGCCATCAAAGTTACAATTTTAACCATTCAATAAGATAAACAAATTATGCCATCATTTAGCTCAAGAAAACTTATTTTATAAAAAAACCATTCAATACAATATAAAATCAGAATCACACTTATCTGAAACTTGGAAATTAGTTGGAAACTACTGAAAGGGGTTTCCTTTTCCACCTAACCATAGGCACAATCACTCTTAGAGTATTCCTCAATTGGACACCCTTTACCCCCTAGCTAGGTCATGATTCCATGAGAGGGATTCTTCTTGATCTCAAAAAAAACAAGGGACAAAGGTTACTCTCCTTTTCCCATAGGAAGTTGGCAGTCCAGTTTTCTATCCACCAAGCAAGGGAGCCTACTAGGATTATTCACTTAATCCTTGCAACTCCATTTATCAACTTGATTAGAAAAAATTGTCCAAGCACTCATGTAACCAAAACAACTTATTTACTCAGTTCTCCTCAAAACCAAAGATCCTCACATGCTCTTCTCTTCTTGATTGGTCTTCATACCCCTTCCTTCATCCCCCTCTTCTTCCCTCTGGCCA
>ML778714.1:289423-345570 GCA_009831015.1 Picea engelmannii
TGTCAGAGACACTTCTAGCCCAATCTGAATTAGTATAACCACTTAGTCTGAAGTCATGATCTCCATTATAATTGAGACCACAATCTAATGTACCCTTAAGGTACCTCATCACATGTTTTGCAGCTACCAGGTGAACATGTCTGGGCTCTACCAGAAACTGACTCAAGGTGTTCACAAAAAAACATATGTTTGGCCTGGTGTTTGTCAGATACATCAACGATCCAATGCTTTGTCTATACAACGTAGCATCAATCAATTCTGACAAAGTGTCAACCAAGAGATTCAACTTTGTTTCCATGGGTGTATTCATGGACTTGCACTCCAACATATCAAATCTCTTTAGTATTTCAACTGCATACTTCCCTTGGTTAAGGAAGATCTTCTCTGGGCTCTGCCAGACCTCAAGGCCTAAAAAATAGTGCATTAGGCCAAGGTATTTCATCTCAAATTCTGTAGTGAGCTTCTTCTTAAAATTAGTAATGAACTTTTCTTCTCCCGTTAAGAATAAGTCATCCACATACACCAACAATATAACATGCTCATCATTCATAACCTTGAAGTAAAGGTTAGAATCAGATTTACTCTTGGTAAAGCCCAAGCTCGTCAGGAAACTGTCAATCCTTCCATACCAAGGTCTAGGAGCTTGCTTTAATCCGTACATAGCCTTCTTCAACTTGTAGACATGAGTCTTCCTGTCTTCAACTTCAAACCCTTGAGGTTGTTCTATATACACTTCTTCTTCAATGACACCATTCAAGAAGATTGTTTTCACATCCATCTGGTGTAACTTCCACTTCATCTTAGATGTAAGGGATATGATGGTTCTGATTGAAGTGTATTTGGCTACAGGAGAAAACGTCTCTTCATAATCAATGCCTTACTTTTGAGAAAATCCATGAGCAACAAACCTTGTTTTACATTTCTCAATACTTCCATCAACAACATGTTTTATTTTGAAAATCCATTTGGAAGATACCACATCCTTGCTCTTTGGTCTGGGAACTATTTCCCATACATCATTCTTTATAATGGATTGGTACTCTTCTATCATGGCATATTCCCATTCTTTCTTCTTAATGGATTCCTCAAAGAAGGTAGGCTCATTCTCTAAGAGATCACACATCAAAGCCATATAATTGGAGAATGGATTGGGTTTCTTCACTTGTCTCATGGTTCCTTCGGGGGCACCATACTTCTCTCCATATTGAATAAGTTCCCTTGCCCAGGATGGATTTATCTTGTGGGAGATCGTTATCTGGGGAGATTCTTGAGATTCTATTATGTCATGATCTTATATAATATCCTCATCAGGGGAAGTTATGACTTCCCTCACTGGTTCTGCAACTCTGGGAGCCACAGGCTCTTCTTTATATACTTATTCAAGCTGACATATTATTGATTTGTTGAGTGCTACATCTTCATCAAAGGTTACATCCCTTCTGATCTCAATATGATGGTAACCTGGTATATAAACTCTGAAGTCCTTGGAGACCTCATAGTATCCAAGAAATATTCCCTTCTTTCCTGAAGGGTCTATCTTGGTTCTCTTCTCTTTTGGAAAGTGTACAAATACTGGGCAGACAAATATTTTGAGATGGCTTACTTTTGGCTTCTTTCCAGAGAACATCTCTTCAGGGGTATTGAACCCAATTGCATTATGGGACAATCTGTTTTGTACATATACATTTTTTTTTTCTTCTTCTGCCCATAAGTGCATTGGAATATCTTGATCATGGATCATAGTCTTCACTGCTTCCATTATAGTTTTGTTCTTTCTCTCTTCTACACCATTTTGTTGAGCATTATAGGGAGTGGTGATCTCCCTCTTGATCCTGACATCTTTGAAAATTTTTGAAAACTCTTTTGAGGTGAATTCTCCTCCATTATCTGACCTAAGTATCTTGATATTTCTTTCAGAAAGATTCTCTATCAAGGCTTTGAATTCCTTGAATTTAATGAACAATTCATCTTTTGATTTCAAAAAGTAAACCCAAGTTTTACGAGAATAGTCATCAATAAAAGATACATAGTATACATACCCAGTAATGGAGGTTGATGGCATTGGGACGCACACATCTGAGTGAATGAGCCCTAGGACTCCTTCTGCTTTACTGTCTCTTTTCAAGAAAGGGTTCTTGATGTTCTTTCCTTTTGCACATCCATTGCATACTCCTTCATGGTCAACCTTGAATTCTGGTAGACCTGTGACTGCCTTGCTTACATATGGTAATTCTTTGTAGTTGATGTGATCCAATCTTCTATGCCAAAGTTCACATGGATTCTCAATGGAATGGGTCAAGGCTACTTCTGAGTGACCCTTTAGCTTATACAAGCCACCTTCTTCTTTTCCAATAACAATTGCTTCTTCCATGGTTTTTCCTTCGTCCCACATAAGAACTTCTCCATCTATGAAGGAAACTCTAAAGCCTTTATTTTCTAAAGCTGATATGGAGAGTAAGTTCTTTGTCAAACCTGGTGCATATATTAAATCCTTCATCTTCATTGGGGTCCCTAAATAAAGCTTGTAGTTTGATTCTCCTACTCCCTTGATAGGGTATTGATAATCATCTCCAAGTGTAACCTTCTGGGGAAACTTATTTTCTTTTCTGTAAGGAAAGAGAGAATGTCTCTTTGACCTGCCATGTGCTTGGAAGCACCATTATCTATGAGCCAAGTGTCCTCACTAGGTGACACTGATCTTGAGAGGGAAGAGATTAAGACATAGTCTTCAATATGTTCTTTTATCATCTTTGTGGGTGGATCTTCATATTCAACTGCATGGGCATGGTTCCTCTTGTTTCTCTTCTTTTATTCTTCTCGTCTAGATGGAAAATGCTTAGCATTATGTCCCATCTTGTCACAATGGTAACATTGGTAGGATGATAAATATTTTTCTCTTCTTCGCCCTTTCTGAAACTTCTGGAATATCCTTGGATAAGATTCTTTATGTATGAATTTGTTTTTGGGGTGAGACTCCTTATGAATTTCCTTTTAGAAGTAATACTTCTTTCTTCCTCTAGTATGAGTAGCTAGGGCTTGATATTCATCTCTTGATAACAATGCTTCTCGATTAGCTACTCTTGTTTCTTCTTGAACACATTCTTCCCAAAGACTATCAAATTGTAGTTTCTCCTTTTTGGCACAAATAGTTTGGATGAATTCATCCCAAGGTCTTGTGAGACCATTAAGGGTCGTCATTATAAGTTCATCTTCATCCATAGTATCTTCAATTGCTTCTATTTGTTCTCTGAATTGTGATATTCTGGAGAAATATTCCTGATATTTTTGAGTTGAGTTCTTAGATTCATCTTCCGATTGATGTTCCTTCCTTCATATAATCTGGTTAGGGCATCAAAAATTTCTTTTAGAGTCTTCTTTGAAGTCACTTGAGGAATCAAGTGATCTTTAATAGAATCTGCAATGATTCTTTTGGCCCTAACTGTGTCCTTTTAGTGTTTTTTCTTTCGTTGCAACATCGATGGGTTCTGGTACATTTTATTTAGTGAATCTTGCTAGGTCATTCTCTTCAAGAATGAGTGCAATCCTATGCTTCCAGGCACATAAGTTTTCCACACCTTCTAGCTTGTCAACAAGCTTAGTGCTTGCAAACATCTTTACCTGGAGCTAGGAAAATGACCAAAAATTGAAAGTGCTCAGAATTGAATTTTGAACTTACCAGGAGGTGTGCTTGGTTGAGGCGAGTAGCTCGGTGTAGTGAGATTTCAAAATATCCAATTTTTTCCCCTTCAAACTTGACCAACAGATTTCTGGAGTGGTGCTTCTGGTTTTCTGGTGCTTTTAGTTTTCTGGTATTGGTGAAAAATAAGGTTTCAATTTTCGGGAGTTTTATCCACTGAAAAGGTGCGTTGAAGGTGCCAAAGAGTTACTTGGGCACACAATCACAAGATACACAACATTATCCTGGGAAACCCTCACGGGGAAGAAAACCCAGCAAAAACTTCCTTAATATAGATAGCCAATACAATGCTAAGACAAATAAACCAAACATTATAGAATATCCTCTCCCAAGAAATGTGCCTCTCTCTCTTCCTTCTTCCGACAACTGGTAACTGTAGCTTCCTTAATTACTTGCGCACTAGATGAGTGAGCTGAGTGAGTGAACAAATGAGGCACTGGCTTCCTTTATTTATACAAACTGGCAAGCGCTGAAAGGAGATGTCTCTTCACTGGCAGGGCCAACTTGTCTTTCTGGGTGGTTAAAACCACTTTAATTTTCTTGGGGGGTGACTTCTTGATTTTCATATTACAATTAGGGTTTGTCCAATCCAGAAAAGTGGATTTGGTTAATTACAATGCCCGACATGATCAATCCAAAAAAGGGGATTGATCTAATGTATAATAAATCAATAATAAATAAAATGCTCTTTGCAGTTACAATATTTCAACAAGTCATCTATTGGGGTCCCTCACAAGGGTCTTTTTCCATGGCTCTCATTGCTTGGTATCATACGAAGAAACCCCAGGAGTGTGTTGGGGGACCTAGTATATATCTAGGGTATTTTCCATCCTCGGGAGAATGGCTTTTGCAACTGCATTAATTTCAACACTATCAAGAATGCATAACGGTTCCACCTGGAACTCGCCTTATGGTTCCACCTGGATCACATTCCAATTAACAATATGATTTATATCATGCACATATTTCTTTAACAATGAAACATGAAATACATTGTGTACTTTTAGGTTGTATGGTAGTGCAAGATGGTAGGCTATTGGTCCTACTTTGGAAAGCACTTCAAAAGGCCCAGAATACCATGGTGACAATTTTTTCCAAGTTTGAAAGAACTGTTTCTAGGTTGCACTTTTATATAGACATGATCTACAATATTAAACTCTCTGTGTATCCTTTTTAGATCTGTATAACTCTTCTGGGATTCTCGTGCACTTTTCAAGTCTTGTTTTTCTTTCTGCACTATATTTTCCATTTCCTTTAACATGTCTAGTCCTAAAATTATCCTGTCCACTGGTTTGTCCCAACTCACAGGTGTTCGCCACCTTCTGTCATATAACACTTCAAAAGGACTAATCGTCAAAGATGAATGATAACCATTGTTTAATGCAAATTCTACCAGATGAAGATAATCTTACCATTTTGTTGGGTAGTCCGTAACATACATTCGCAAGATATCCTCAACAATGTGGTTAGTCCTTTTGGCTTGACCGTTAGTTTGAGGATGATAAGCGGTACTAAAACTCAGTTGTGTATCCAAACCACTGAACAAGGTTTTCTATAAGTTGGAAGTGAACTTTGTGCCTCTGTAAAAAATGATTGTTTTAGGTAAACCATGCATTCTAAAAATCTATTTCTTAAAAATTTCTGCAATATTTATATCCTTTTAGTAGATTTTACCGGAATAAAGTGTGTTGCTTTTGTAAGTTTGTCAATTAAAACCATTATACAATCGTTATTTTTCTTAGTTACAAGTAATCCGATGATGAAATCCATATTGATTACCTCCCATTTCCATTCAAGAATGGGTATAGGCTGCAATCATCCAACCAAGTGATGGTGTTCAACCTTAACTTGTTGGCACTCTAGACACCTAGCAAGGTATTTGGATACTTTTGTTTCCATTCTTGGCGAAACTAATCTTTTTTTTAAAGTTGTTATTGTCTTTTGATAGTCAAGATGGCTTGAATATGGTTTCTTGTGTACTTCTTCCAGTATTAAATTCTCAATTATGTATTGTTTGGTACTAAATTATGTTCTTATACAAGACTAAATCCTCCTGGTTGCAACTAAAATTTTACTCTTCGTTAGTTAGTTGTTTATTTTGACATTTTTCAAGAACTTTCCTGTATTCCTCATCTTTCTCTGCTGCTATCACAATTTTCTGTTTTAAGTCAGGTTATATATTACTGCTGAAAATTACATTTAACTTCCTACTAAGTGCATTTACTATCTTATTTTCTTTCCCTTTAATGTGTTCTATTTCGAAATCAAACTCGTTTAGGAAAGGAAAGCATCTAGCTTGTTTGAAATTTAAGTGCTTTTGATCGATTTTTTTTTTGAGACTGACATTGTCTATTTTCAATAAAAACTTCTTCCCAAACATATAATGTCGCCACATTTTTAGAGCATGCACAATAGCAATAAATTCTAGATCACGAGGTGCATCATTTTCTTCATGAGACTTTAACTTCCTTGATTAATATGCAATTACATACCCATACTGCATTAACACTACCCCTAGTCTTTCCTTTGATGCATCTTTACATACTAAAAAGTCCTTATGTGGATTCGCTACTCTTAAAATAGGTGCGGTGGTTAATTTTTTTTTTTAATTTCTCAAAACCTTCCTGACACTTTTCAATCCACTTAAATATGATTCTCTTTTTTTATAAAGTGGTGATTGGATGAGCCAATTTTGAAAAACCTTCAATAAATCTATGGTAATATCCTGTAATACCCATAAAGGATTGCACATTTGAAACATCCTTTGGAACTGGCCAATCTAAAATGTATGACCTTTTTGGGGTCAACTGAAATCCCTTCTTCTGAAATCACATGTCCTAAATAATGCACTTTTTCCTGATAAAGTTCACATTTATTGAATTTTGCGTACAATTGATGCTCTCTTAACGTTTGCAGAACCAATCTTAAGTGTTCTTCATGTTCTTCTCTGGTCTTGGAATAAATTAAGATGTTATCTTTGAATACAATCATGAACTTATCAAAATACTTCCTTAACACATTGTTCATTAGGCACATAAATGTCGTAGGTGCATTAGTTAGACCAAAGGGTACCACTACGAACTCATAGTGTTCGTACTTGGTTCTAAAAGTAGTCTTATGAATGTCTTCGTCTTTAATCCTAACCTAATGATATCCCTATTCTATGTCTATTTTTGAAAATATTTTAGCCTCTCCAACCTGGTCAAACATGTCATAAATATGGGGTAAAGGATACTTATTCTTCATTTTCATTTTATTTAGTTTTTTGTAATCAATACACAACACAAAGGTTCCATTCTTCTTTTTCAAAAATAGGACCGATACTCCCCACATAGACACACTTGGTCTAATGTACTATTTATGCATTAATTCTTTGAGCTGCATTTTTAGTTCAGTCAACTCAAGAACACTCATTTTGTAGGGTGATTTAGACATCGACACAGATCCAGGTACTAGATCTATTGTAAAGTCTATATCCCTTTTAGGAGGCAGTCTTGGAATTTGTTATGGAAATACATCTTGAAAATCGCGCAATATAGGATCATCAATCAATATATATTTAACCACTTTGTCTTGGTTTTCATTTATATGCACAACATAAATTTCACAACCCTTTCTTCTAACACACCATGAGGTATTCCCTTGATTGTTTTTCCTTTCCCAAGTTCATCTAAATAGTGAAAAGTTTTGTTTCAACAATTTACAACAACCACATGTTTTTCAAGCCATTCCATGCCTATGAGTAAATCATAGGATCCGAATGGAAATATGTTTAAATCTACTTTAGTTTCCATCCCATCCATAGTTACTATACATTCCTGGACCAAATCTACAACCTTTTGTTTTGTACTAGTAGCTAACTGTACTAACCATGATTTCTTATGATTAACTCTATTCAGTTAACATTCTTCTACTATAGTAGGGGAAACATAACTTAAACTTGCACCAGGTACAATTAAAATAGATATAGATTTTTGGTTAATCATACCTTCAATTTCTACCATGGTGGATTGATGATCATCTTGTCGATTCTCCAAGGCTACATTAATCTTATGGGTACATTGTTCCATGTCATGAATTTTCATTGCTTCCTGAATGTTATGCATTTTCAAGTTTCTATTTTTATTTAAATGACAATCTTTATATAGATGAGGTTCTTTGCAAATCCAACACTGCAATGGTGGTCTAATTGGTTTATTCACTGAATCTGTCAGTTGACTACTATTTTGAACTCATACACTTTGTTGTTGACCACTAAACATGTTGTTGACTACTATTTTGAACTCATACACTTTGTTGTTGACCACCAAACCTATTTTTTCTAATTGGTGCACTGTGTGAGGAATGGCATGGATGCTTAAATTGTTTCTTTCTTGGGTTGAACTTGTTTCCCCTGTTCTTACTCTACGATATTTTTGTATTTTCATACCTCTATTTAAATTGAGTATAACACAACTTAGTCTGTTTTATTACTTCATTCATTGTTTTAGGGTTAAGGAACTCAATTTTATCCTTATATGCTTGAGGCAGGCAACTTATAAATCATTGTACCTTTGCCTTTTACTCTCTAAGGTAAGGTACATATCTCATCGGATCAACAAATTTGGTGACAAAATATTTTACCTTTTCCTTTTACTCTCTAAGGTAAGGTACATATCTCATCGGATCAACAAATTTGGTGAAAAAATGTTGTACCTTTTCCTTTTACTCTCTAAGGTAAGGTACATATCTCATCGGATTAACAAATTTGGTGAAAAAATATTATATCTCCATTTTCCCTAGCTTAAGGTCATGAAATTCCTTATCTTTTTCATCATAATATCTTTCTATTAAATATTTTTGTTTGAAGTACTTTTTCAATATTTTCCATGTTAGTTCGTTGCTCCTAACTTTGTTCATTTTTTTTTTGTCTCTTGCCACCATATGGAAGCTTTATGGTTCAACTGATACACAACCAGTCTAGCCCTTAAGTTCCCTGAAAATTTTTAAATCTGAAAATACTTCCTGATGCTCAGAAGCCAAGCTTCTGCTCCTTCAGACTCACTGTCAAAACTGGAAAGTCTGATCTTTTTAAATTCCCCAGATAATTCATTATCATGCCACTTTATTTTCTTGATTTTATGTGTTTTCTTCTATAAAGTGTTATTTTCATAACTATCTTTTTTTTTTTGTAAGTTAGAGTAATATATTGAATCCTTTCAAAAAAGTACAACTATCTGAGGTGTAATTATCCACGTGGCCACAGTGCCCAGGAGGGAAACCACTACGCCATATGTCCAAAAACTTGTATGGCCTTGGTGACCAGTTGGGAAACCACCATCGCCAGAGTTATGCCATTGAAAGCTACCTATACTATGGGGCCACACAGGGCCGAGGCACATAATTACAATGCAGAAAGAAACCATAAAAAAATAGTAAAGACCCTAAAAACCTGGTCCAAGACGCTTCGTCGGTGCTTTTCCTTTCCCACATTCTGCAATGGCCTGTTGAATATATTGCATGAACATCATCAGGGCATCCACTCTTCTCCAGTGGTCGAATTCCCTATTCTGTGCATCGAGCATTTCCAATTTGATATCGTCCAAGTCTTTTTTCATCAATTTGATATCCTCTAATTCTTTTTTCATAGTGCTCAAGATATTTAGGAGTTATGTTCGGTCTTCACATTTAGCACATGAGGGATTGGGGTGGGTGGAGAGCGGAGGGGAGGAGGAGGAACTCAGAGGGGAGGTGGGATGGGGGGTGGTGAACATGGGGCGAGGAGGGGAGGGCGGGTAGAAGGGACGCAAAGGGGAGGAGGGGGGAGGAGGCGCATAGCCGAGAGAGTTCCCATACAAATAGAACCACTCAACCCTACAATCATAGGGGTTCGATAGGGGGGAGAGGTTGGAAGGTGTCTGGTTGCATGGTGTGTGGTTTGGGGCGGGCACTAAGACAGGTGCCAAGGGAGGAGCCTCTTTGGGGGGAGGGACTGCAACGGGGGGAGGGACATCTTCAGGAGCTGCTTCAGGGGTCAGGACTACCGAGAGTACAATCGGGGGAGGGACTTCTGGGAATTCTACTGGGAACGCTTCAGGAGGAGTGATAGTTTCACCAGGAGCATCTGAGATGGGAAGTTTCCTTCCATGAGCCATGTACCAGGCAACCCCCCTCTTTGGCTTGCCTCAGGGTTGGTGATAAGTGAGATCCAAAACCTGAAAGGAACCCACAAGAGATCACACCAGAGCTCAAAAGCTCGATGAGGGAGGGGGAGAGCTCTGGAGACTTGGCGCCGAGAATTGAAAATGAGAAACTGAATCTCCAAAGACCCCTTCACGATCAGAATAAATGAAAGAAAAGGTGGGAGCTGAAGCAACGGGAAGGATCTACTGCATGATGCCATGAAGACGCATGAGTTGCAGAGCTTCCAGGGTGAGTGAGCGTCAGAATGCAAATGCGAAATGGAGGGTTGTGACAGGTAACGTAATGGATCGAGGTGACAGGGGAGGGCAGGTGGCAAAGGTCGTATGCCAGATGGCTTATGGCGTGGCCAAGTGGTGGCATGCCTGTTTGGAGCTGTCATGTTAGGAGAGCACCCCATCCGGGGGAAGATCTATGGTGTGAGCTATGTTCTTGCAAGCAATGACTGCAGGGTGAGTGGGATTGGTAGAAGGGGTACAAGAGAAGATGCCTTCTTCCAACTTGACTCCAAAATTTTCTAGCCATTCAACTACTTGATTGGCCACTCTTCTAACATGGGACGAGAGGATTACCTGTTGCAGCTGAAGAATATAATTTATTCTACAGAGCCCATTCATGAGTCACCAGATGGGAGAAAGTTTCTCTGGATCTGCCCCATTGAGCAGATGTGAGAGGAGCTTGATAACAATTTGCAAATCACCTTCCACAATGAGGGGGAAAAAAGCATGCTCGGAGGCTACTTGCAATCTGCAAAGAAGGCTCCAGATTTCTGCAGCATTGTTGGTATTGTGCCCCATACTGCCTACTAGGATGTGTAGGATTTCCCCGTCACTATTTCATATGACCGCACTGTAGCCAGCTAGGCTCGGGTTGCCTTTGGAGGCTCCATCAAAATTGATTTTAAAGAAATTCGTGGATGGAGCCTCCCAAAGAGTGGGGTTGGTCGTGCATCCCTCCGCTACCATAGGGCGATATTTTAAGGAGTATGATTCAGGAATGTTGAAGGCACCAGTGGGGGAGTGGCCCCACCTAAGTATGTCCTCCCCTTGTTGACTGAGGATTTTCCTTGAGGCGAGATGCTCCTATAGGGATCAGAGGTTGAAATTCGGGGCAACATTTAGGAGTTCGTGGGAGTTTTTCCAGGTATGCCATAATTCTCCTGGATCAAAAGGCTTCCAAAAATATATGACTCAATGTAGTCCTGCGACAATTGTAAGGGGAATGAGGTATTTGAGGTTTGGATCTGTATTCAAAGGGGGGAGTTGTTTCCATGAGTCACTCCAAAAGTATGTCGAAGTTCCATTTTGCAGTTCCCAGAACGAATGGTCCATGATGAGTCCTCAATTGTTCCGGGCAACATTCTAGATGAGCAATCCTGGGCTTTCATCGTTCCACCTGATGAGTTCTTTTTCCGGGGTTGTAGGGGTATATTTATTTCTCCACAATCGTGCCCAAAGATCTTGGGGTATTTTCAACCATCTCCACCAGATTTTAGCACTAAGGACTTTGTTGAGAGTGGCTAGGTCACGAAGACTGAGGCCTCCTGTTTTTTTTGGGTTGCAGACCTTTTGAAAACTTACCAAAGAAATTTTGCGTCCTTCCTTGATGCCTTGCCATAGAAATCTTCTTTGGATTGTTCTTAAGGTGCTGAGGATGAAACTCAGGGCCACCAAGGCTGAGAAGGTGTAGATTGGGAGAGCTTGGAGGATGAATTTAAGGAGAACGAGGTGTCCAGGTATATTGAGAGAACAAAAGGTCCAAAGGGAGAGTCTCTTCCTGAAACTGGACAACAAGGAGTCCCAGGAGGCATTCTTGAGTGGGTTATCAATGAGGGGGATGCCCAAGTATACTGACGGTAGGACACTATGGGTGAAACTCAGGATGAGAGTGAGATGGCTTTGGATACATGGAGGCGTGTTGAAGAAGAAGACTTGAGATTTGGTTAAGTTCACTTCCATGCCTGACGCTTCGCAGAAGAGATCAATGATGGATCTGAAACATCGGGCTTCTCTGGCGGTTGAAAGTCCCGTAAGAAGGATATCGTCTACAAATTGGCTATGAGAGATGGGGGGAGAAATGTCATGGGGGGTGAGGCCCAAGAGAGAGTGGTCCCTGATGGTTGCTTTAAGTGTGCAGTTGAGCCCTTCTTCCATTAGCATGAAAAGGAAGGGCGAGAGGGGGTCCCCTTGTCTAATTTCTCTTGAGGGGGAGAAAGGTTTAGAAGGGATGCCATTGACAAGGATCGAGAAAAGTGTTGAAGAGGTAAGGTTGAAAATCCAAGAGACCCAGGTGGGATCAAAGCCAAAGTCTAGGAGAGTAGATTTTAAGTGGTTCCAGCTTAACTTATCGAAATCTTTAGAGAGATCCATCTTTAGGAACATGCCCTGAGTTTTGGTAGAGCAAAGGGAATGGATAACTTCATGAGCTAAGATGACGCTATCCAGTATTTTAAGACCTTCTACATAGCCAGATTGATCAGGGGATCTTATGAATGGTAGAATGGACTTGAGGCGGGTAGCAATGATCTTTGTTAGGAGTTTGTAAATAACATTGCAAAGGGTTTGTTATCCCCACCTTTTAGGGATAACTAGGAGATCATGTCTCAAGGCCCACAGGTCCTAGACATGGAGTATCGAGAGCAAGATTGACTTGGGCATGGCCCTAGAGGGCCCACATTTTCTTCTTCTAGCAACAACATCCATCACCATCGGCTTGGTCTTGTATCAGAAGACATTCTTTCTCCATGAGGTAATTGGTCCAGGTATCATGGTCTGTGTCACCTTTGATCATTGAAACCTTTGAATATATGCATATGATTCCTTTTATCTCTAAAAATTGCTTGAATCTTACATTTTCCCACTTGACCATGTTTGGGGGGATTGATAGGGTGCCCTAGCAAGCCCGTGTCTGTAGGTTTTGGTTTTCCACTGGGGAAATTTCTGAAAAGCCATCGTCCGCTGCCATCATAGAACCACTGTTTCATCTTATCTCCCGCTCATTTATCCCATTCCCCTTGTTCAGGCATTGGGTTGACCTATTTGCAGGATTGCATCTTATCTCATGGGAAGAAGGGGCTAAAGGACCAGAAGGTAAAAGCAGCTGGTAAAAGACAAAAGCCTAGAAATAAAAACTCGAGATGCTTCACCCAGGGATCCCCAAGAAGGCAATAAAAATGCTCTCAACAAGAAAGAAGAGGGACCCGGAAAATAACAAAACAAGACTTAGTAAGAGGATAGGGGGTCTCATCATAGGTTAGCCTATTAGGTCCATGGGTGCCTAACAGTATGACATTGCCACCATTTGGTTACCACACCAGGGCAATGACCTTTGGTTGCATGGCCAAGAGAAAGGGGGTCTCATCACGAGCCAACCTTCTCATCTCTATGAAAGTACTTGTGGGTAACATTGTCAGCTCTGGTCACCATGCCATGGCAGTGTCCCCTGGTTAGTTCTTGAACAAAAAATAAAATAAAAGAATAAAACAAGAATAAAAAGAATAAAGGAAAGAATGGGCTTGGAAAAATGCATCCATGATAGGTACAACTCACCTTCTACAAAGGCACCCACATGTAAAACTTATGCATCCTTGGTCCTCACTACACCCACATGTTTGGACATCCCCTAACCACATCACCTCACTTACATGGCTTGGATGAGATCTTTTTGGAAACTTTCCTTTTCTTGTGGACACTAGCCCAATAGGACACCTTGTCCTTTTGTCCAATCTTGTATTGCAGGTTTTTGTAATGTCTTTGAGCTATTGACTGATGTATTAGGGGTTTTATGCATATGTTTAATAATATTGATGATGAGGTGTGATTGACATTGCTATGATCCCTATGACTGATAAGCCCATGGAGGGCGTAGCTTTTGATGTGCAGGACCATGTCTGACAGACAGGTACAATTTGGAGCGGTACACATGGGGAGATGACCAGTTCGGATCTCCATGGGGCTGAAGAGCCCACCAGATGTATGATGAGAGCCCATCAGGGGGAAGAGACATGACAAATCTTGATTAGGGGTTTTGCACCTAACAGGAAGGGTACGTTCAACCATAGACACTACGACAGGACTAGACCTAGGGGGAATGACCCCTTTTCAGTGGAACACTAGCCTTGGAAGGCTTCAGACGTCCCCATGTTCACCATGATGCCATCCAGCTTCATGGTCACTTTTGGAGGTAGACTGGGCAGCAGTGGCACGTGTGGCATGTTGGAGAGGCCCCTGGGGGGGCCAATGTTTTTCTCCTGGATGTCTCTTTTTCCCTAGAAAGGGCTAGCGCCTCCCTTGAAGGGGATTTTACTCTCTTTTCTACTCAATTAATGTTTTAATTTGACAATTTAATGTAAAAACAATATGATTTTGACATTATGGCCTTGTTGACATTTTTATGACCTAAAAAGTAAAATTAGGTCATTGATACAGTATATATTGAGGGTTTTCACTCTCATTTTATCATCACAATTTACTCACTCATAGTGAGGTCTGATTTTTAGCGCCGTATTTGGGTTATTGGCTGATTTGAGGAAGGCACACTTATTGAAGGAAGAGATTTTTGACATTTTATGGTGTTTTTCTTGAAGGAAGTTGTTACAACTAGGGTTTGCATAATTATTTCTTGATGAATTGTAAGTATTTTTCTGCAAAACTTCTTGATTGAATGGTTGTAGTCTTATTTTCTTACATGTATTTATAATTTGTTGAATAAAAACCCTAGGTGACAAGAACACAAGTAGGTCCTTATCTCATGTCCCCTGATAGCTACACTACTTTTTCTTCCTCCCTTTAGCTATCCATACCATTTTGATTTCAAGAGGAAGAGGACGTCCCAGGCCTAGGTCATCTACACCTAGGGCCATTTTCTTTAGGGTTTGATGAAATATCCTTGCCTTAACAACACTCTCCCTCTTTATGCCCTCTTATCTTTATTTTTTTATTTGAGCTAGTTGTTTGCCGGGAAGGAGGAGAGAGCACAAGGCCTTGCTTTAGCAACACCAAAGTGAGCCTCTCTCCCCTAGGGTTATGATTTTGAATCCCTACTTTAGTAGCACTTCAAAACTTATCCCTCTAGTCCTTTAAAATCTCACCTCCTTCAACTCTTGCGTCATTCATTCATGACTCCATTAAACCCTAAGGCACTAATCTGAAGCCTCAAACGTTGAAGTAGAATTGGATCCAAACACTCTCAAACCTTTTGAATTGAAACCCTAACTACACTAACCCTAGCCTAGACTAACCTACTAACCCTAAGTTGCTGACGTCATCATTGAATATTTCATCTTTATTGCAACAACATTTTACTTTATGAGCAATTATATGGTGGTTAAGGCATTAATTAAATAAAGTGTTGATTGGTTACATTGAGTGCCACATCGTTCTAGTATTTATTGGTGAAGTGACTTTATCTTTTCATTGGTATTGTGTAAACATTGACTTTTAAATTGCTTATATTGAATATCAGATAGTTCTTGATTGATATGAAGTACTAACCCATTGAAATAAGCTTGCAAGTATCAGTTTGTTGTTGTCTTGTTCCAGGAAGGTACTCTTCATTGGGGTTTACTTTATTATTGGCTGTTTAGCCGAAACTTCTAATTGGTGGTAATCTTTGAAGGGGGTGAAAAATTATCTTCATCCTATTAACCTTTTACCTCTTCAAAACCCCAGGTCACCGGGGATGTCTCCCATGGGCCTAGCCTCCCTAAAGAGAAAGAACCTACCCATCGTGGTGACATTGGGTGGGATAGGTTCCTTTTATGCCAATTTTTCCTTCTACCTTATAGCCTTTACTCCTAGCTACAAACTGTGCGATAACATTTTGGCACCATTGTCGGGGAACACTGAGTCAATTCTCCTCAAAATGACAAACCTTTTCGGTAAGCCTTGCCTTAGAGATTTATCTTACAAGCTTACCTGGTGACTCCACTAGGGTGTTTTCCCTTATCCTTTGATAGTTTTAGGCAAATTATCTGGCGACTCCACTAATATTTCTCATGGTGCCACCTTACTTTCTGTGATATTTCCAAGTTATGGGATCATGGTACACTGGGAACGAATGTATCCGACTATTGATTTCAAAAAAATTCAAGGATACCCAAATTACTTTGATACAAAATGGCTAAACAACTCTTCAAGATTTTGTGGTCTCCCAACTCCTCACATCATAAATTTTTTGGACTATATGAGCAAGATGAATTTGGGAGGAGAAGATGCCCTTATAAAATTGTTCATATTCACTCTACCATCCTACGTGCAATATTGGTTTAAGGGTTTTTTCAAAGACAGGGGTATATCATCTTTCATACACCTCATCAATAGGTTTATTGACTTTACCAAGCCATGTTGCCAAACATATGAAGATTCCCTTCAAAATATCACAATAACTTTGGACGACAGGGGATTCACTACTGAGATCATAGAAGATCTCAGAAGTGCATATCACATTCAACATCAATAACCCTTTGATGTGAAAGAGGAGATTCATGAAGAACCTTACCACCCACTTGAAGAGGAGCAAGATTTCTCCCATGATTCACCAGAATACAACAAAGATATAACTTGAGACATGAATTATGAGGATGAAGCACCAATAACTGCTCCTCAGTCTGATGAAGTTCTCCAAGATCCTGTCCCTCCTGCATGAGATGAAGAGAATGAGGTAAGTCATTTTCCTTTCCAGTTTTTTGATGATACCTTGTTCTATGACTCAGAGAGTGAAGAAGAAATGGAACCCTTGGATAAGATAGATCCCCTATATATCAAGACTGAATATGTAGAGGCAGATATCCCACTTGATGAAGCTATCCAAATACTTGAATCTCTTGCACAGGAGGGATTAAGCAAGGTAAATTATTCCCCCTTCCAAGTTTTCAATGATTCTTTACCTTATGATACAGAGAGTAGAGAAGTATTGGATGTTTTGACTCCTCCATGTTATGATACTGATACTGACATAGCTGATTTTGACGAGTTCATACATGTTGGGAGACATAAGTGGGATGCAGTTAGTTATGATATGGATCCCATCTATGACATAAAGAGTCATCTCGGAGTGTTTCCTTTGCAATTATCACAACAAGCTCTTGACCAGTGGCAAAAGGGAGATGAGATTTTTATTGACACTCCCCAAACACCCAAGGTTGACCAAGTACAGTATCTGCTTGATGATTTTTGGTCTTACCTTGAGGCCTTTGATGATTACTCCTCTGAGCACTTAGATTTACCCTATGAAGATGACTATCAACCGCCACTATGCTCGGATTTTGATAGGAGTAAAAACATTGTTTGCCTAAAGAAGGATTCTCATGACCTTTTTTTCCAGCTACATGTTATTACTTTGCCTTGTTGTTTCATTGAAGGTATAGTTGGGAAGTATGTGTTTTACATTGAGTTTCCTCTAAGGCAAACCCTAGAATGCAAGGGCTGGTTGAAAAATACAAGTTCAAGACTATCTTCTCAGTGTTTCAACTTTCCCTTGAGAGCTCGCCAATCCTCTGATACATATTTGTCAATTTCTTCCGGAGCTCCAGAGTATGAAGACGTCCCAGGTAGACAGTTTACTAGCCCTTAGAGTCAATGCTCTGAACATTGGACTTTTCATGACCCTTTCCGGAGGTGGATTGAGTGATTTCCTCAGATATGATATATACTCTAACTCATGACATTTGTGTGCTTGATTTATCACTATTTTGGTTTATGATGAAGCACAAAGGCAGGTATCGTGGGACATTGCTGGATTGGCTACACTGGTCATTTGACTACATCGAAAGGTAGGTGCTTTGCTTTACATTCACATGTTGATTGTTGTGTGTGTGTGTGTGTGTGTGTGTGTGTGTGCGTGTGTGTGTGTGTGTGTGTTGGGGTGGCATTACCATCCCAATTTTGTTACTGATACTTCTATCGAGTTTGAGAAGGTCCGCAGGTTATTCCAGAGATGCTGAGTTTCTCATGCACTCTACAATGAGCACATGTCCCCGAGTTGGAGCCAGATGTTATCCTCACTTTTTAGGGATAGCTAGGAGATCATGTCTCGAGGCCCATAGGTCCTAGACATGGAGTATCGAGAGCAGGATTGACCTGAGCATGGCCTTGGAGGGCCCACCTTTTCTTCTTCCATTGTCTTTGTCTTGTCAGCAACAACAACATCCATTACCATCGGCTTGGTCTTGTATCAAAAGAGATTCTTGCTCCATGAGGTAATTGGTCCAGGTATCATGGTATGTGTCACCTTTGATCATTGAAACTTTTGAATATATGCATTTGATTCCTTTTATCTCTAACAACTGCTTGGATCTTACATTTTCCCACTTGACCATGTTTGGGGGGATTGACAGGGTGCCCTAGGAAGCCTGTGTCTCTAGCTTTTGGTTTTCCACTGGGGAAATTTCTGAAAATCCATCATTCTGCTTCCATCATAGCACCACTATTTCATCTTATCTCCCACTCATTTATTCCATTCCCCTTGTCTGGGCATTGGGTTGACCTATTTGCAGGATTGCATCATATCTCGTGGGAAGAAGGGGCTAAAGGCCCAGAAGGTAAAAGCAGCTGGTAAAAGACAAAAGCCTAGAAATAAAACCTCGAGATGCTTCACCCAGGTATCCTCGAGAAGACAACAAAAATCCTCTCAGCAAGAAACAAGAGGGACTTGGAAAATAACAAAACAAGACCTAGCCAGAGGATAGGGGGTCTCATCATGAGCTAGCCTATTAGGTCCATGGGTACTTAACAATATGACATTGCCAACATCTGGTTACCATTCCAGGGCAGTGACCTTTGGTTGCATGGCCAAGGGAAAGGGTGTCTCATCATGAGCCAACCTTCTTATCTCTATGAAAGTACTTGTGGGTAACGCTATCATATCTAGTCTACATGCCAAGGCAGTGTCCCCTGGTTAGTTATTGAACAAAAAAGAAAATAAAAGAATAATACAAGAATAATACAAGAATAAAAAGAATAAAGGAAAGAATGGGCTTGGAAAAAATGCATCCATGATAGGTACAACTCTCCTTCTACGAGACACCCATAGGTAACACTTATGCATCCTTGGCCCTCACTACACCCACATGTTTGGACATCCCCTAACCATATCACCTCACTTACATGGCTTGGATGAGATCTTTCTGGAAACATTCCTTTTCTTGTGGACACTAGCCCAATAGGATGACTTGTCCTTTTCTCCAATCTTGTATTGTAGGTTTTTGTAATGTCTTTGAGCTATTGATTGATGTATTAGGGGTTTTATGCATATGTTTAATAATATTGATGATGAAGTGTGATTGACATTGCTATGATCCCTATGACTGATGAGCCCATGGAGGGCATAGATTTTGATGTGCAGAACCATGCCCAACATACAGGTACCATTTGGACCGATACACATGGGGAGATGACCAGTTCAGACCTCCATGGGTCTGAAGAGCCCATCAGATGGATGCTGAGACCCCATTAGGGGGAAGAGATAGGACAGATCTTGATTAGGGGTTTTGCACCTCAGAGGAAGAAGACATTCCACCAGAGACACTCCGACAGGACTAGACCTAGGGGGAATGACCCCTTTTCAGTGGTATGCTAGCCTTCGAAGGCTTAGGACGTCCCCATCTTCACCATGACACCATCTAGCTTTATGGGTGCTTTAGGAGGCAGACTGGGCAGCAGTGGCATGTGTGGCATGTTGGAGAGGCCCTTGGGGGGGGGCTAACATTTTGATCCTGGATGTCTCATTTTCCCTAGAAAGGGATAGCGCCTCCCTTGAAGGGGATTTTACTCTCTTTTCTGCTAAATTAGGGTTTTAATTTGACAATTTAATGTAAAAATAGTATGATTTTGACATTATGGCCTTGTCGGTCTTTTCATGACCTAAAAAGTAAAATTAGGTCACTGATACAGTATATATTGAGGGTTTTCACTCTCATTTTATCATCACAACTTACTCAATCATAGTGAGGTCTTATTTTTAGCACCCTATTTGGGTTATTGGCTGATTTGAGGAAGGTGCACTTGTTGAAGGAAGAGAATTTTGGCATTTTATGGTGTTTTTCTTGAAGGAAGGTGTTACAACTAGGGTTTGAATGATTATTTCTTGATGACTTGTAAGTATTTTTTTGCAAAACTTCTTGATTGAATGGTTGTAGTCTTATTTTCTTACATGTATTTATAATTTGCTGAATAAAAACCCTATGTGACAAGCACACAAGTAGGTCCTTGTCTCATGTCCCTTGATAGAAAAGCCTTCAGCCATTGAAGAAGAAGAAGAGAGCCTAGCCATAGCTACACTCCTTTTTGTTCCTCCCTTTAGTTAGCCATATGATTTTGATTTCAAGAGGAAGAGGACATCCCAGGCCTAGGTCATCTACACCTAAGGCCGTTTTCTTTTAGGGTTTGATGAAAGAGCCTTGCCTTAGAAACACTCTCCCTCTTTAAGCCCTCTTGTCTTGATTTTTTTATTTGAGCTAGTTGTTTGCCGGGAAGGAGGAGAGAGCAGGATGCCTTGCTTTAGCAACACCAGAGTGAGCTTCTCTCCCCTAGGGTTATGATTTTGAAGCCCTGCTTTAACATCACTTCAAAACTTATCCCTCTAGTCCTTTAAAATCTCACCTCCTTCAACTCTTGCATCCTTCATTCATGACTCCATTAAACCCTAAGGCACTGATCTGAAGCCTCAAACGTTGAAGTAGAATTGGATCCAAACACTCTCAAACCTTTTGAATTGAAACCCTAACTACACTAACCCTAGCCTAGACTAACCTACTAACCCTAAGTTGTTGACCTCATCATTGAATATTTCATATTTATTGTAGCAACGTTTTACTTTATGAGTAATTAAATGGTGGTAAAGGCATTAATTAAATAAAGTGTTGATTGGTTACATTGAGTGCCACATCGTTCTAGTATTTATTGGTGAAGTGAAATTATCTTTTCATTTCTATTGTGTAAACATTGAATTTCAAATTGCTTATATTGAATATCAGATAGTTCTTGATTGATATGAAGTACTAACCCATTGAAATAAGCTTGCAAGTATCAGTTTGTTGTTGTCTTGTTCCAGGCAGGTACTCTTCATTGGGTTTTACTTTATTATCGGTTGTTTAGCTGGAACTTTTGATTGGTGGTGATATGTGAGGGGGGGGGGAGACTTATCTTCATCCTATTAACCTTTTACCTCTTCAAAACCCCAGGTCACCGAGGACGTCTCCCCTGGGCCTAGCCTCCCTAAAGAGAAAGAACCTACCCATCGTGGTGACATTGGGTGGGATAGGTTCTTGTTACGCTAGTTTGGCCTTCTACCTTATAGCCTTTACTCCTAGCTACAAACTGTGCAATAACATTTTGGTGCTGTTGCTGGGGAACATTGAGACAATTCTCCTCAAAACGACAAACCTTTTTGGTAAGCCTTGCCTCAAAGCCTTATCTTACTAGCTTACCTGGTGACTCCACTAGGGTGTTTTCCCTTATCCTTTGATAGTTTTAGGGAAATTATCTGGAAACTCCACTAATATTTCTCAGGGTGCCACCTTACTTTCTATGATATTTCCAAGTTATGGGATCATGGCACACTGGGAGCGAATGTATCTGACTATTGATTTTAGAAAATTTCAAGGATACCCAAATTACTTTGATACAAAATGGCTAAACAAATATCCAAGATTTTGTGGTCTCCCAACTCCTCAGATCGTAAATGTTTTGGACTATATGACCAAGATGAAGTTGGGGGGAGAGGATGCCCTAATAAAATTGTTCATATTCACTCTGCCATCCTACTTGCAAGATCGGTTTAAGGTTTGTTTCAAATACAGGGTTATATTATCTTTCATACACCTCATTAGTAGGTTTATTGACTTTACCAAGCCATGTTGCCAAACGTATGAAGATGCCCTTCAAAATCTCACAATAGATTTGGACGACGGGGAATTCACTACTGAGATCGTAGTAGATCTCAGAAGTGCATATCACATTCAACATCAAGAACCCTATGATGTGAAAGAAGAGATTCATGAAGAACCTTACCAGCCCCTTGAAGAGGAGCAATATTTCACCTATGATTCAACAAAATACAACAAAGATATAACTAGAGACGTGAATTATGAGGATGAAGCACCAATAACTGCTCCTCAGTCTAATGAAGCTCTCCAAGATCCTATCCCTCCTGCACAAGATGAAGAGAATGAGGTAAGTCATTTTCCTTTCTAGTTTTTTGATGATACCTTGTTCTATGACTCAGAGAGTGAAAACGAAATGGAACCCTTGGACAAGCTAGATCCCCTATATATCAAGATTGAAGATGTAGAGGCAGATCTCCCACTTTATGAAGCTATCCAAATACTTGAATCTCTTGCACATGAGGGATTAAGCAAGGTAAATTATTCCCCCTTCCAAGTTTTCAATGATTCTTTACCTTATGATACAGAGAGTAGAGAAGTATTGGATGTTTTGACTCCTCCATGTTATGATACTGATACTGACATAACTGATTTTGGCGAGTTCATACATGTTGGGAGATGTAGGTGGGATGCAGTTAGTTATGATATGGATCCCATCTATATAGAGTCATCTCTGAGTGTTCCCTTTGCAATTATCAGAACAAGCTCTTGACCAGTGGCAACAGGGAGATGAGATTTTTACTGACGCTCCCCAAACACCCAAGGTTGACCAAGTACAGTATTTGCCTGATGATTTTTGGTCTTACCTTGAGGTGTTTGATGAGTACTCCTCCGAGCACTTAGATTTACCCTATGAAGATGACTATCAACCGCCACTATGCTCATATTTTGATAAGAGTAAAAACATTGTTTGCCTAAAGAAGGATTCTCATGACCTTTTTCTCTAGCTACCTATTATTACTTTGCCTCATTATTTCATTGAAAGTATAGTTGGGAAGTATGTCTTTTACTTTGGGTTTCTTCTGAGGCAAACCCTAGAATGCAAGGGCTGGTTGAAAACTACGATTTCAAGACTATCTTCTCAGTGTTTCAACTTTCCCTTGAGATCTCGCCAATCCTCTGATAAATCTTTGTCAATTCCTTCTGGAGCTCCAGAGTACGAAGACATCCCAGGTAGACAATTTACCAACCCTCAGAGTCGATGTTCTGAACCTTGGACTTTTCATGACCATTTTTGGAGGTGGATTGAGTGCTTTCCTCAGATATGGACCTGGCAGGATTTTATCCCTCCCACCTGCCTCCATGAGTTAGACTTTGACATTTCCGATGATATGATATATACTCTAACTCATGACATTTTTGTGCTTGATTTATCACTATTTTGGTTTATGATGAAGCACAAAGGCAGGTATCTTGGGACATTGCTGGATTGGCTACACTGGTCATTTGACTACATCGAACATCCAGCCAATAGCTAAGTAAAGGTAGGTGCTTTGCTTTACATTCACATGTTGATTGTTTTATTTTAGTATATATATATGTGTGTGTGTGTGTGTGTTTGTGTGTGTAAGTTGGGGTGGAATTACCACCCCAATTTTGTTACTGATACTTCTATCGAGATTGATCATGTATACAGGTTATTCTAGAGATGTTGAGTTTCTCATGTGCTCTACGATGAACACATGTCCCCGAGTTGGAGCCAGATGTTATCCCCACTTTTTAGGGATAGCTAGGAGATCATGTCTTGAGGTCCACAGGTCCTAGAAATGGAGTATAGAGAGAAGGATTGACCTAAGCATGGCCCTGGAGGGCCCACCTTTTCTTCTTCCATTGTCTTTGTCTTGTCAACAACATCAACATCCATCACCATCGGCTTGGTCCTGTATCATAAGAGGTTGTTTCTCCATGAGGTAATTGGTCTAGGTATCATGGTATGTGTCACCTTTGATCATTGAAACCTTTGAATATATGCATCTGATTCCTTTTATCTCTAACAACTGCTTGGATATTACATTTTCCCACTTGACCATGTTTGGGGGGATTGACAGGGTGCCCTAGAAAGCCTGTGTCTGTAGGTTTTGGTTTTCCACTACAGAAATTTCTTAAAATCCATCATCTACTCCCATCATAGCACCATTGTTTCATCTTATCTCCCACTCATTTATCCCATTCCCCTTGTTCGGGCATTGGGTTGACCTATTTGCAGGATTGCATCCTATCTCGTGGGAATAAGGGGAGGGGATAAAGGCCCAGAAGGTAAAATCATCTCGTAAAAGACAAAAGACTAGAAATAAAACCTCAAGATGCTTCACCTAGGTATCCCCGAGAAGGCAGTAAAAATCCTCTCAGCAAGAAACAAGAGGGACCCGGAAAATAACAAAACAAGACCTAGTCAGAGGATAGGGGGTCTCATCACGAGCCAACCTATTAGGTCCATGGGTACCTAACAGTATGACATTGCCACCATCTGGTTACCACGTTAGGTCAGTGACCTTTGGTTGCATGGCCAAAGGAAAGGGGGTCTCATCACGAGCCAAACTTCTTATCTTTGTGAAAGTACTTGTGGGTAATGCTGTCAGCTCTGGTCACCATGCCAAGGCTGTGTCCCCTGGTTAGTTCTTGAAAATAAAATAAAATAAAAGAATAAAAAGAACAAATGCAAGAATGGGCTTGGAAAAAATGCATCCATGACAGGTACAACTTGCCTTCTACAAAGGCACCCACAGGTAACACTTATGCATTATTGGCCCTCATTGTACCCACATGTTTGGACATCCCCTAACCACATCACCTCACTTACATGGCTTGGATGAAATCTTTCTGGAAAATTTCCTTTTCTTGTGGACACTAGCCCAATAGGATGCCTTGTCCTTCTCTCCAATCTTGTATTGTAGGTTTTTGTAATGTCTTTGAGCTATTGACTGATGTATTAGGGGTTTTATGCATATGTTTAATAATATTGATGATGAGGTGTGATTGAAATTTCTATGATCCCTGTGACTGATGAGCCCATGGAGGGTGTAGCTTTTGATGTGCAGGACCATGCTTGACGGACAGGTACCATTTGGACCGGTACACATGGGGAGATGACCAGTTCGGACCTCCATGGGGCTGAAGAACCCACCAGATGGATGCTGAGACCCTATCAGGGTGGAAAGATAGGATAGATCTTGATCAGGGGTTTTGCACCTGAGAGGAAGAGGACGTTCCACTAGAGACACTCCAATAGGACTAGACTTAGGGGGAATGACCAATTTTCAGTGGAACGCTAGCCTTGGAAGGCTTAGGATGTCCTGATCTTCACCATGATGTCATCCATATTTATGGGCGCTTTTGGAGGTAGACTGGGCAATCGTGGCACGTGTGGCATGTTGGAGAGGCCCCTGGGGGGGTCTAACGTTTTGCTCCTGGATGTCTCATTTGCCCTAGAAAGGGCTAGCGCCTCCCTTGAAGGGGATTTTACTCTCTTTTCTGCTCAATTAGGGTTTAAATTTGACAATTTAATGTAAAAACAATATTATTTTGACATTATGGCCTTGTCGACCTTTTTATGACCTAAAAAGTAAAATTAGGTCATTGATACAGTATATATTGAGGGTTTTCACTCTCATTTTATCATCACAACTTATTCACTCATAGTGAGGTCTCATTTTTAGTGCCCTATTTGGGTTATTGGTTGATTTGAGGAAGGCACACTTGTTGAAGGAAGAGATTTTTGGCATTTTATGGTGTTTTTCTTGAAGGAAGGTGCTACAACTAGGGCTTGCATGATTATTTCTTGATGAATTGTAAGTATTTTTCTGCAAAACTTCTTGATTGAATGGTTGTAGTCTTATTTTCTTACATGTATTTATAATTTGTTGAATAAAAACCCTAGGTGACAAGCACACAAGTAGGTCCTTGTCTCATGTCCCTTGATAGAAAAGCCTTCAGCCATTGAATAAGAAGAAGAGAGCCTAGACATAACTAAACTCCTTTTTCTTCCTCCCTTTAGCTATCCATACCATTTTGATTTCAAGAGGAAGATGACGTCCCAGGCCTAGGTCATCTACACCTAGGGTTGTTTTCTTTTAGGGTTTGATGAAAGGGCCTTGCCTTAGCAACACTCTCCCTCTTTAAGCCCTCTTGTCTTGATTTGTTTATTTGAGCTAGCTGTTTGCCGAGAAGGAGGAGAGAGCATGAGGCCTTGCTTTAGAAACATCAGAGTGAGACTCTTTCCCCTAGGGTTATGATTTTGAAGCCCTGCTTTAGTAACACTTCAAAACTTATCCCTTTAGTCCTTTAAAATCTCACCTCCTTCAACTCTTGTGTCCTTCATTCTTGACTCCATCAAACCCTAAGGCACTGATCTGAAGCCTCAAACATTGAAGTAGAATTGGATCCAAACACTCTCAAACCTTCTGAATTGAAACCCTAACTACACTAACCCTAGCCTAGACTAACCTACTAACCCTAAGTTGTTGACGTCATAATTGAATATTTCATCTTTATTGCAACAACATTTTACTTTATGAGCAATTAAATGGTGGTTAAGGCATTAATTAAATAAAGTGTTGATTGGTTACATTGAGTGCCACATCGTTCTAGTATTTATTGGTGAAGTGACTTTATCTTTTCATTTCTATTGTGTAAACATTGACTTTCAAATTGCTTATATTGAATATCAGATAGTTATTGATTGATATGAAGTACTAACCCATTGAAATAAGCTTGCAAGTATCAGTTTGTTGTTGTCTTGTTCTAGGCAGGTACTCTTCATTGGGTTTTACTTTATTATTGGTTGTTTAGCCGGAACTTCTGATTGGTGGTTATTTGTGAAGGGGGGGGGGCACTTATCTTCATCCTATTAACCTTTTACCTCTTCAAAACCCTAGGTCACCGGGGATGTCTCCCCTGGGCCTAGCCTCCCTAAAGAGAAAGAACCTACCCATCGTGGTGACATTGGGTGGGATAGGTTCCTGTTACACCAGTTTGGCCTTCTACCTTATAGCCTTTACTCCTAGCTACAAACTGTGCGATAACATTTTGGTGTTATTGCCGGGGAACACTGAGTCAATTCTCCTCAAAAAGACAAACCTTTTCGGTAAGCCTCGCCAAAGAGCCTTATATTACAAGCTTACCTGGTGACTCCACTAGGGTGTTTTCCCTTTTCCTTTGATAGTTTCAGGAAAATTATCTAGTGACTCCACTAATATTTCTCAAGGTGCCACCTTGCTTTCTGTGATATTTCCAAGTTATGGGATCATGGCACACTAGGAACGAATGTATCCGACTATTCATTTCAGAAAATTTCAAGGATACCCAAATTACTTTGATACAAAATGGCTAAACAACTCTCCAAGATTTTGTGGTTTCCTAACTCCTCACGTCATAAATGTTTTGGACTATATGAACAATATGAAGTTGGGAGGAGAGGATGCCCTTATAAAATTGTTCATATTCACTCTGCCATCCTACTTGCAAGATCGGTTTAAGGGTTGTTGCAAAGACAGGGGTATATCATCTTTCATACACCTCATCAATAGTTTTATTGACTTTACCAAGCCATGTTTCGAAATGTATGAAGATGCCCTTCAAAATATCACAATATCTTTGGATGACAGGGGATTCACTACTGAGATCATAGTAGATCTCAGAAGTGCATATCACATTCAACATCAAGAACCCTTTGATGTGAAAGCAGAGATTCATGAAGAACCTTACCATCCCCTTTAAGAAGAGCAAGATTTCTCCCATGATTCAACATAATACAACAAAGATATAACTAGAGACATGAATTATGAGGATGGAGCACCAATAACCACTCCTCAGTTTGATGAAGCTCTCAAAGATGTTGTCCCTCCTGCATGAGATGAAGAGAATGAGGTAAGTCATTTTCCTTTCCAGTTTTTTGATGATACCTTGTTCTATGACTCAGAGAGTGAAGAAGAAATGGAACCCTTGGACAAGCTAGATCCCCTATATATCAAGACTGAAGATGTAGAGGCAAATTTACTTAATGAAGCTATCCAAATACTTGAATCTCTTGCATAGGAGGGATTAAGCAAGGTAAATTATTTCCCCTTCCAAGTTTTCAATGATTCTTTACCTTATGATACAGAGAGTAGAGAAGTATTGGATGTTTTGACTCCTCCATGTTATGATACTGATACCAACATAGCTGATTTTGACGAGTTCATACATGTTGGGAGACGTAGGTGGGATGCAGTTAGTTATGATATGGATTCCATCTATGACATAAATAGTCATCTCTGAGTGTTTCCTTTGCAATTATCACAACAAACTCTTGACCAGTGGCAACAGGGAGATGAGATTTTTACTGACACTCCCCAAACACCCAAGGTTGACCAAGTATAGTATTTGCCTGATGATTTTCAGTCTTACCTTGAGGCCTTTGATGAGTACTCCTCTGAGCACTTAGATTTACCCTATGAAGATGACTATCAACCGCCACTATGCTCGGATTTTGATAGGAGTAAAAACATTGTTTGCCTAAAGAAGGATTCTCATGACCTTTTTCTCCAGCTACCTGTTATTACTTTTCCTCGTTGTTTCATTGAAGGCATAGTTGGGAAGTATGTATTTGACATTGAGTTTCCTCTGAGGAAAACCCTAGAATGCAAGGGTTGGTTGAAAACTATGAGTTCAAGACTATCTTCTCAGTGTTTCAACTTTCCCTTGAGAGCTCGCCAATCCTCTGATGAATCTTTGTCAATTCCTTCCGGAGCTCTAGAGTACGAAGACGTCCCAAGTAGACAGTTTACCAACCCTCAGAGTCAGTGATCTGAACCTTGGACTTTTCATGACCCTTTCCGTAGGTGGATTGAGTGCTTTCCTCAGATATGGACTTGGCAGGATTTTATTCCTCCCACCTACCTCCATGAGTTAGACTTTGACATTTCCGATGATATGATATATACTCTAACTCATGACATTTTTGTGCTTAATTTATCACTATTTTGGTTTATGATGAAGCACAAAGGCAGGTATCTTGGGACATTGCTGGATTGGCTACACTGGTCATTTGACTACATCGAACATCCAACCAATAGCTAAGTAAAGGTAGGTGCTTTGCTTTACATTCGCATGTTGATTGTTTTATTTTAGTATATATATGTGTGTGTGTGTGTGTGTGTGTGTTTGAAAGGGTGGCATTACTGCCCCAATTTTGTTACCGATACTTCTATCAAGATTGAGGAGGTATGCAGGTTATGCCAGAGATGTTGAGTTTCTCATGCGCTCTACGATGAGCACATGTCCCTGGGTTGGAGCCAGATGTTATCCCCACTTTTTAGGGATAACTAGGAGATCATGTCTTGAGGCCCACAGGTCCTAGACATGGAGTATCGAGAGCAGGATTGACCTGAGCATGGCCCTGGAGGGCCCACCTTTTCTTCTTCCATTGTCTTAGTCTTGTCAGCAGCATCAACATCCATCACCATCGGCTTGGTCCTGTATCAGAAGAGGTTCTTGCTCCATGAGGTAATTGGTCCAGGTATCATGGTATGTGTCACCTTTGATCATTGAAACCTTTGAATATATGCATCTGATTCCTTTTATCTCTAAAAACTACTTGGATCTTACATTTTCCCACTTGACCATGTTTGGGGGGATTGATAGGGTGCCCTAGCAAGCCTGTGTCTGTAGGTTTTGGTTTGCCACTGGGGAAATTTCTGAAAAGCCATCGTCTGCTCCCATCATAGCACCATTGTTTCATCTTATCTCCCACTCATTTATCCCATTCCCCTTGTCCAGGAATTGGGTTTACCTATTTGCAGGATTGCATCTTATCTCGTGGGAAGAAGGGGCTAAAGGCCTAGAAGGTAAAAGCAGTTGGTAAAAGACAAAAGCCTAGAAATAAAACCTCGATATGCTTCGCCCAGGGATCCCCGAGAAGGCAGTAAAAAGCCTCTCAGCAAGAAACAAGAGGTACCTGGAAAATAACAAAACAAGACCTAGTTAGAGGATAGGGGGTCTCATCACAAGCCATCCTATTAGGTCCATGGGTACCTAACAGTATGACATTGCAACCATATGGTTACCATGCCAAGGCAGTGACCTTTGGTTGCATGGCCAAGGGAAAGGGGTCTCATCACGAGCCAACCTTCTCACGTCTGTTAAAGTACTTGTGGGTAATGTTGTTATCTCTGGTCACCATGCCAAGGCAGTGTCCCCTGGTTAGTTCTTGAACAAAAAAGCAAATAAAAGAATAAAACAAGAATAAAAAGAATAAATGCAAGAATGTGCTTGGAAAAAATGCATCCATGACAGGTACAACTCGCCTTATACAAAGGCACCCACAGGTAACACTTATGCATCCTTGGCCCTCACTGCACCCACATATTTGGACATCCCCTAACCACATCACCTCACTTACATGGTTTGGATGAGATCTTTCTGGAAACTTTCCTTTTCTTGTGGACACTAGCCCAATTGGGTGCCTTGTCCTTTTCTCCAATCTTGTATTGTAGGTTTTTGTAACGTCTTTGAGCTATTGACTGATGTATTAGGGGTTTTATGCATATGTTTAATAATATTGATGATGAGGTGTGATTGACATTGCTATGATCCCTGTGACTGATGAGCCAATGGAGGGCATAGATTTTGATGTGCAGGACTATTCCCGACAGACAGGTACCATTTGGACTGGTACACATGGGGAGATGACCAGTTCAGACCTCCATGGGGCTGAAGATCCCACCAGATGGATGCTGAGACGCCATCAGGGGGCATAGATAGGACAGATCCTGATCAGGGGTTTTTCTCCTAATAGGAAGAGGATGTTCCACTAGAGACACTTTGGTAGGACTAGACCTAGGGGGAATGACCCCTTTTCAGTGGAACGCTAGCTTTGGAAGTCTTAGGACGTCCCCATCTTCACCATGACATCATCCAGCTTCATGGGCTCTTTTGGAGGCAGAATCAGAAGTAGTGGCACATGTGGCATGTTGGAGAGGCCCCTAGTGGGGCTAACGTTTTGCTCCTGGATGTCTCATTTGCTCTAGAAAGGGCTAGCGCCTCCCTTGAAGGGGATTTTACTATATTTTTTGCTCAATTAGAGTTTTAATTTGACAATTTAATTTAAAAACAATATGATTTTGACATTATGGCCTTGTCGACATTTTTATGACCTAAAAAGTAAAATTAGGTCATTGATATAGTATATATTGAGGGTTTTCACTCTCATTTTATCATCACAACTTACTCACTCATAGTGATGTCTGATTTTTAGCACCCTATTTGGGTTATTGGCTGATTTGAAKAAGGTGCACTTGTTGAAGGAAGATATTTTTGGCATTTTATGGTGTTTTTCTTGAAGTAAGGTGTTATAACTAGGGTTTGCATGATTATTTCTTGATGAWTTGTAAGTATTTTTCTGCAAAACTTCTTGATGGAATGGTTGTAGTCTTCTTTTCTTACATGTATTTATAATTTGCTAAATAAAAACCCTAGGTGACAATCACACAAGTAAGTCCTTGTCTCATGTGCCCTGATAGAAAAGCCTTCAGCCATTGAAGAAGAAGAAGAGAGCCTAGCCATAACTACACGCATTTTTCTTCCTCCCTTTAGCTAGCCATACCATTTTGATTTCAAGAGGAAGAGGTCATCTCAGGCCTAGGTCATCTACACTTAGGGCTATTTTCTTTTAGGGTTTGATGAAAGAGCCTTGCCTTAGCAACACTCTCCCTCTTTAAGCCCTCTTGTCTTGATTTTTTTATTTGAGCTAGTTGTTTGCTGGGAAGGAATAGAGAGCACGAGGCTTTGCTTTAGCAACACTGGAGTGACCCTCTCTCCCCTAGGGTTATGATTTTGAATCCCTACTTTAGTAGCACTTCAAAACTTATCCCTCTATTCCTTTAAAATCTCACCTCCTTCAACTCTTGCGTCCTTCATTCATGACTCCATTAAACCCTAAGGCACTGATCTAAGCCTCAAATGTTGAAGTAGAATTGGATCCAAACATTCTCAAACCTTTTGAATTGAAACCCTAACGACACTAACCCTAGCCTAGACTAACCTACTAACCCTAAGTTGTTGACGTCATCATTGAATATTTCATCTTTATTACAACAACGTTTTACTTTATGAGCAATTAAATGGTGGTTAAGGCATTAATTAAATAAAGTGTTGATTGGTTACATTGAGTGCCACATCGTTCTAGTATTTATTGGTGAAGTGACTTTATCTTTTCATTGCTATTGTGTAAACATTGACTTTCAAATTGCTTATATTGAATATCAGATAGTTCTTGATTGATATGAAGTACTAACCCATTGAAATAAGCTTGCAAGTATCAGTTTGTTGTTGTCTTGTTCTAGGAAGGTACTCTTCATTGGGTTTTACTTTATTATTGGTTGTTTAGCCGAACCTTCTGATTGGTGATGATCTGTGAAGGGGGGGGGGACTTATCTTCATCCTATTAACCTTTTACCTCTTCAAAACCCCAGGTAACTGAGGACGTCTCCCTTGGGCCTAACCTCCCTAAAGAGAAAGAACCTACCCATCATGATGACATTGGGTGGGATATTTTCCTGTTATGATAGTTTAGCCTTCTACCTTATAGCCTTTACTCCTAGCTACAAACTGTGTGATAACATGGCTATGGGTCTAAAATGTCCGAAAGAGGTGGTGTTTTTATCTTTAGGGATGAAGGTGAGAAAAGTTGCGTTGAGGGCTTGGAAGACCTTTCCATATTTTCTGGAGTCCTTAATGATTTTCCACACATCCTCACGGATAATGTCCCAACAGTAGTGAAAGAAGTCTGAAGTGAAGCCATCTAGTCCAGGTGCCTTGCCGAGCGGGGTGGCCTTTAGAGACTGTTCAACCTCCTCTTGAGTGATTGGTCTTATCGAGGCTTCATTTTTCTCCTTGGTGACCTCCTTGGGTATGTGTTTGAGGATAGAAGCAATGGCCTGCGAGCGGTCTGTTGGGGGTTCCTTCAGGAGAGATTGGTAGTAGGTGAGCAATTCCTTTTCCACATCCGCATGTTGTTGAATTTCTGTGCCTTGCTCTGAAATTACATGAGTGATGCTATTGGTCTGGCACCTCTGGACCATGGATCTGTGGAAGAATTTTGTGTTTTTTTCCCCCTCTTTCAGCAACATGATGCGATATTTCTATCTCCATAGAACTTCCTCCTATGATTTTCTTTCTGCGATCTAATTGTTGAGGAGTGTTTCCTGAATTTTTAGAGTTTTAGTTAGACCTTGTGTTCAGATTTGGTGCTGTAGTGTTTACATTTGTTGTTGAAGTTTCTCCTGTGCATGGAAGATATTGCCGACGGTGGACTTGTTCCAGATTTTGAGTTGTTGCTTGAGGTTTTTTAGTCTTTTTTGGAATCTCTACATCGGGGTTCCTGTTTCGATGGCCACCTCTTCCCACCAGGTCTTGATGTTTGCTTGGAAATCTGGGTGAGTCAACCAAAATTTTTCGAAACAGAAAGGTTTCCTACCTGGGGTACCAGTGATGTTGAGAGTCAGAAGAATTGTCCAGTGATTTGAACTTGTGGCATCAATGATTGTGGAATTCCATGCTAGATCGTCCATCATGATGGATTCAGATATTAGGAAGTGGTCCAATATAATGTATACATGTTGGGCCCCTGAGAATCTATTGGACCAGGTAAACGGCCCATTATTTGTTTCGACATCGATGAGGTTCAACATGCCTATGGTATGATTAAAGATCATGCTGTCATTTCCCAGGAAGCGATTGCCTCCATTTTTCTCCTCCATCCCCGTGATCATATTGAAGTCGCCCCCAAGAATCCACCTTTGAGGGCCTAAATGTTCTACATTCCACTCCATGTGCCGGAGGAAAGATTCTTTGTCCCCTATTTTGGGGGGTCCATAGATGTTTGTGATGTAGCCTTGTTTATTCGAGCCAATGAGGTGAAAAGAGGTTGTGATGGTCCACTTGGAAGTAAAAAAGTTGTCAGGAAAAATGGTGGCTGGATTCCAGAGCATTGCAAGACCTCCTGCTGCCCCATTAGGGTCCACTTCCACATGCTTTGCCTGTGTCCAACATCGATGGAGCATGGTATGTGCCTCTGTTCTCGCACATTTTGTTTCTTGTAGGAGTAGTATGTATGGTTGTTCCTTCCTGATTCTGTCTTTGAACAAGGTTTGTTTTCTCTTTGCATTGAGGCCTCTGATGTTCTAGGATAGAATATTCATGAGGATGGTGGGGGTTGAAGGGGGGAAAGTTGTCCGAGATCAAATGAATTTGACCCAAGTTGACTAGGAAGTTACTGACGTCCTGGATGAGCTGGTGTTTTGGTTTCCTGCCTCTTTTTTTCTCCTCCTTTGTAGTTTTTCGTTGTTCCATGGTGGTTTATTTTTGTATTTCCAGGTTTGCGCTGACTCGGGCTTTGCCTCTTGTAGAGGAGTTAAGGAAGACTTTGTGCACCTTGCACAGCTAGTCGGGCGGTATGGTGTACAACTGTTGCTCACGATAGTCTTGTTCCAGATGCGCCATATCGATTCCTGCTAGCTCTTGATCTTCTAGATCTATGTTGGGATCCCCTATTTCCGGCCCAAGAGTGGTTGGGAGGGAGGTTGCCGTGACTAGTGGTTGTGAGGAAGAGAGAGCAGGGGGATCTTGTATGATAGGGAATTGGCTGGTTGCAGGGGTTGTCAGGGGATTGGTAGAAGAAGAGGGGGCCTCTGACGAGGTTTGAAGGGCATCAAATGAATTCTTGGTAGGGGGTCCAGTAGGGGCTTGGGGGGGGCGCCCTTCTCGTCTGATGCTTTCGTTGACCCATGATCTAGGTGAAGTCATCCTTGGGTTTGTCAGAATCCTCCTGAGCTGGCTTGGGGGGATTATTTAAGGGGCATTCTCAGAAAATATGTCCATGCTCATGACACTTGCGACATCAGAAGGGGATATGCTCATACTCTAGGGTTTGGGACCATTCCCCGTCTTGATAATCCAGGATAATGGTTCCAGGGAGGGGTTTTGATATATTTAAATAGACACATATGCGGACATAAGCAGTGTAACTTCGTTGTTTTGTTTCCTCCGAAGCTTTAACGTAGCTGTCGATGGTGTTTCCAATTCCTGTGAGGATCTCTTCTAAACAAAGTTCCTGTGGGATCGAGTATAGCTTTAGCCAGGCCAGAGCATGGGTGAAGTCTTCTTTTTCTGGGTTGAATCTCTCTGTCTAGAATCGAAGAAACATGCCTGCCAAGTTATAGAAGTATGCCCCTCCTTCGAAGATTCAATTTCTGTCCTCCAGATTGTGCAATATGATTGTAATGAATCCTTTTGATCCTAGTTGGAGGTGATAACGACCATTGGGTTTCCAACAATGGTGAATCCATTTGACCATGTCTTTTTCTGAGGGCCATAACTCCAGGAATTTACCTATTAACGCGAAATCTAGCATATATTGTTTCTGATCCTCCATTCTCGACAAGTTGATGGTGTATTTAGGAGCTATCGGAGCTTGTAGAATGCATTTGTCGGGTTCCTAGGTGTGTTTGGTTCTTGGTTGGATGGTTTTCGAGTCGACATCCATCGGTTTTTCCTTTGACATTTCATCCTCCCAGATTAAATTCTGCATGCCGTCCGGGAGTTCAAATGTTGGACGTTTGAAGTGGGTGGAGTCATGCTCCTTCCCTGTAACTTTACTGTAGGAGGGGTTTGAGGGCGCCCCTCCCTCGGCCTACATGGCCTCGACGATGGAAGAGAGGCGGCGGATGGTGTAGGTTTTAGAGAGACAACCTTAGGCGGCTCCCGAAAGATGCATTTCTGGATCCGTTTAATGAATCTCATAATTATCTTCACTACTTTCTTCAGTCAACGATTTTATTTTATCACTGAATAATGGATGTTATTTTCATTTATGAGATTCATCACTAGAGACTTACTTCTTAGCATTGCTAGAGGTTTGTCCTACATTTTTATTCTGTTTTATCTCAGTCATGTTCTTAAGTAGGATCTCATTTAATTCCTCTTGTTCCTTACTAGATTTCAATAACTTTTTGTTATCTACTTTAATACTCTGTAATTCTTCTTTTTATACTCCTCATAGTTTCAAGCAATCCTAAAGAGTTATCCCGAGGTTTCTCACTATTCAATTCTACATACATCTCTCATCCACTTGGTGTTGTTTTTCAGATTTCTTCTGCCATAATGTCTGGTTTTTGTTTCTCATCAGTGCAGAACATACTTAATGTTGATATTTTATTTTTAATAGATCTTCAATAGTTGTATAATCTAACATTTTCATAAGCACAACGATCTTTTTTCATTTTGAGCCCATATGGGCATAGTGTCTGAATCATGCTCCGATACCATTTGTACCATCACCAAACACCCATTTTTTTTAAATAATAATGATTAATGTCGTAATAAGGATTATGTATTTTTATTTTTACTGTCATTTGATTTAGAATATATATTACGAGCTTATACTACTCATTAATTTTGTCACAAATTCCTCTCATGACATGTTGAAAGTTCTTGAAGGTTCAAACGGATGAATATTTAGGCACAATCATTTATCTATCAAATTAATATTCATATTGAAACCCCTATTTCAATAACTGCAATATTCAATAGGTAATCACTAGTCCATCTTAGTAAATTTAGAATGGTCTGACATGATAAGTGTAACATGGCAAGCTTGTAATTTATTTATAAAGTTCCTACTTCCTGTAAGTTATACATCCATGGAATGTTTCACAAATTTTATCTTAGACCCTTAGAATTCATATCTTGGTCTATTATTTAACTTCATATTTTTCTTATATATTATATGACCCCATCCTTTTATTTTTTTTGTAAGTGAGTGTGAAATCCTGTATTACTGAAAGAAGTTATGATACAACAAGGAAAAGGTTAATCCCTTGATATGCCAAAAAGGAAACCAGATTAGGGATCTTGGAGTTGCGTTGTCTAAGATAGCAGGGGGAGGACTGGGTCACCACCATGGGAAACCGACCTAGTCCTACGAAAACCAGTTTGAAAGACTAAACCATAACATATACATAAAAAACATAACCATAAAACAGGGGTAGCTCCTACACTGAATACAACTTGACCAGGGGTTGAACCAACGCTAGTCCAGGATGATGGGATGTCTAGCGTCACCATCCTTTCTTGCCTCATTCTCCTTCCTCTGCTCCACCGTGCACGTCTTTCTGATACAAGATGGTGTTCCGCTCCGGTCTGCTGGAGTGATGTCCATGTGGTGGACATAGCGTAGGTAAAGGTGGAATTGGCCTGCCATTCGTTCCATTTTTTCCTTTTGGCTCCTTTTTTTCTTAGCTAGTCTTTTTGCACTAGCCTCCAGGTTGCTGAGGTGACTCAGAATTTCTATGAGCACCTTCTTGTGGTCCCTGATAGCCTCCTTGCTGGTCTCTTTTCAGTCAGTGTTCATCTTGCCTATCAACATTTTTGTTCACCAGGCCTCCTCCACCATTTTGTGGTAGAGGGTTGTTCTGGGTTGTGTATCCCCTGGGTCCCTTATCCCATCTACTTCTTGAATTAGTTCTATCCAGGCTTTTCCCTTTTGCGTTTGGTGTTGATTTCTCTCTCCCACTTGTTGATGATCGCTTTTCCCTTTGGATCGACCTGCGTGAGAAATGTACCCTTGGATTCTCTGGCCGCTTGCTCCATCCTTGTAATCCTTCAGACACTTGTTGGAGGTTCTTTCCCCTGGGGGCCTCTCTTACTATGGGTTTTCTTCATTCTTACCATCTTGACTTGTTTTGGGTGGTTTTTGTCTTGGGTTCTTCTCAAGTTCCTATTCGCTCCTTCCTGGTATGTAAGATGGGATCTGTAATTGCTTCTCTCCGGTCTGTGGCTATTCCTGGTGTTTATTCTTTTATGGGATTTCCTCGGCTGTGGGCTCATCTTGGAAATCATGGGCCACTAATAAAGGTGTACCTTCTAGTCCTTTTTCACTATTTCAGAGTGTGTTCTCTTGTGAGCCCTGCCGTCATTCTTGTGCCAATCCTTTTCCCTACACGTTATATGAAAATCATTACCACTCCCCGTATCTGTACTTGGGTGAGGTGTACCCATACTGGACCATGGAAAACCCTTTTTTCCTTCATCCTTTTCCACCTACTAATTATCTTTTCTGCTTTCCCATGAAAAACCCCTGTACTTCTTCCTATTGACAGGACCGTGGTGTCGTACCTCCTCTTGTTCTATGACCTGGATCTGCATTGTAACTCGTGTTTGAGTGGTGGGCTATTGGATTTTTCCTGGATCCTATGTTCCCTTCAGTTATTTCTACGCCTCCATCCTCTATGTGGTCATCCGTACCTCGACTGTCGGCACAGTCTTTTGCTGCTAGTTGGATGCAGCTTGCTCAGAATTGACCATTCGAGATGTTACTCCAAATAGTGTCCAGTTCTGGTCCTTCCTTGTCGACCCCCTCATTAGCTATTTTTTCCGCTAGTCCATTTGCTGACCTCTATACCCAGTGCAACTCCACTGTGATCCCTGTTTGCAAGTGCTTCGAAATTTTTTGCAGGGACTGTGCCAAGCGCCAGTGCCTCTGAATTTTGCCCACTCTGGTACCGTTTTGGATTCTCCTTATTATGTTGATAACCAACGTGGAATCTCCTTCCACTATGGATTTTTTCATCCCTTCCCTGCTTAGAATCTTGAGGCCAGTCTCCAGGGCTCTGAATTCCGCGACGTTGTTGGTTGAGTTTCCCAGACTCCTAGTGTACAGCCGAATGATATTTCC
This sequence comes from Picea engelmannii, assembly GCA_009831015.1. Classification (NCBI taxonomy): domain Eukaryota; kingdom Viridiplantae; phylum Streptophyta; class Pinopsida; order Pinales; family Pinaceae; genus Picea; species Picea engelmannii. The sequence goes on from ML778714.1 coordinate 327,890, forward strand.
TTTACTGTCCCTGATTACTCCTCCCATTCCTGTCTATCCTGGGTTACCTTTCGATGCCCCGTCGAAATTCATCTTGAGGGAGCCTACTGGTGGTGGTTTTTAGTTGCGCTCACCTACTTGGAGTTGTGGTGGCCATCTTACCTAATTGGGGTTGTGTCTGTCTTTCAGGTGGAAGGCTTCTTATTAATGTTTATGCCATTATTATAGTTCTTTGCATTTCAATAGATAACAACAACATAAAGACAAGATCACTGAGAAATACACAATCACAAGAGACAAATCATTTATCCTGGGAAACCCTCTAGGAGAAGAAAACCCAACAAAACTTCCTTATTATAGATAGCCAATACAATGCTAAGAGATAAATCAAGCTAATACAAAAGATCCTCTCCAAAAGATTCCCCACTCTCTCTCTTTCTTCTCCAATTGCAATTCCGAAACTTGTCTCTCAACTGAGCAAGTGAGTTTTGTGTCTAATTGAGGCGTTGGCATCTTTATTTATACAAGTCTAGCACGTGTGAAGTGTATCTTCACTGGTAGGGTTGACTTCTCAATTTGGGTGGTTATAACCACCTTTAATATATTCTGGGGCCTCTTTAATATCTGTTGTGGCCGACTTCTTATTTTGCCTATTATAATTATCATTTGACCAAACCACAAAAGGGGATTTGGTCCTATTACAATAGTCGACATGATCAATCCACAATGGGGATTGATCCAATGAATAATATATCAGATAATAATAAGAATACACTTTGCAGTTACATTATTTCAACACTCCCCCTTAACAAGAAGGGTATTCTTCAACAACGTCAGGCGAGAGAGAGGTCTGCATCATCAACGACATCAGGAGGGTAGCATCATTAATATCATCTTGGAGCACTGACTGGCATATCTATAAATCATCGAAAGTTTTCTTCATTGGTAGGCATCGTCATTCTCAAAGGAATGCAATCATCATCTGCATCAATATGGATTAGTATAAAACTAATACATCATCATCATCATAGCACGAGGCTGGATCATCATCATCATACTAGAATGGCTTTACGTCATAGCTATCAAGCTGGAAGCACAGTTCTAGTCTCGTCTCATAATGTTTCTTTAGGTCATAGTAATAAAGCTGGAAGAGAGACACTCGTCTTGCTTTACGTCACAACCATAAGGTCAGAAGCAGGATGCTAGACTGGCTTTATGTCACAACTATCCAGCCGGAAGCATAATGCTAGCCTCATCTCATCATCTTTCTTTACGCCACAACCATAAGGTCAGAAGCAAGGTATATGTCCTACTTTACGTCACAACCATCAGGTCGGAAGCAGGATACTAGACTGGCTTTACGTCACAGCTATCTAGCCGGAAGCTCAGTACTAGTCTCATCACATCTTATTGCTTTATGTCACAACCATAAGGTCGGAAGCAAGGAACACGTCCTGCTTTATATCACAACCATCAGGTTGGAAGCAAGGTACTAGACTTGCTTTATGTCGCAGCTGTACAGCCAGAAGCATAGTACTAGTCATATCACATCATCTTGCTTTACATCACAACCATAGGGACGAAAGAAAGGTATACGTCTTGCTTTACGTCACAACCATAAGGTCGGAAGTAGGGAATATCTCATCACAACAACTACTCCCCCTTTCGAGGAAGGTCCTTTCAGACTATGCCAAGCTTATCTCGAAAGTACTCAAACTTTACACGAGATAGGGGCATGGTCAACACATTAGCAACCTGTTCATCGATGCTAATGTACTGGAGCTTTATGGCTTCTCTTTGCACCATGTCACAGATGTAATGATATCGGATCTCTATGTGCTTCGACTTATCATGAAATACAAGATTATTTGTCATCTTTTTGCATCTTTGGTTGTCACATAGGATCGAGGTTGCTTCCATCTCTAGGTCAAATAGACCGGTCAACAACTTTCGAATCCATATAGCTTCGCAGCTAGCAGAACACGCAACAATGTATTCTGCTTTCGCTGTGATGAGAGAAATGATGGATTGCTTCATACTTTGCCATGAGATCACGGTTGATCCCAAACTGAAACAACATCCAGACATGCTTTTCCTATCAGTAACGCTTCCTGCCCAATCTAAATCAGTGTATCCACTCAATGTGAAATCATGATCTCCGTCATAACTGAGACCACAATCTAATGTACCCTTAAGGTACCTCATCACATGTTTTTCAACCATAAGGTGAACATGTCTGGGCTCTACCAGAAACTGACTCAAGGTTTTCATGGAAAAACAAATGTCTGGTCTAGTGTTCATTAGGTACATCAACGATCCAATAATCTGTCTGTACAAGGTGGCATCAATCGATTATGACGAAGTGTCGACCAACAACTTCAGTTTCGCTTCCATGGGTGTATTCATGCACTTGCATTCCAACATGTCGAATCTCTTTAGGATTTTGACTGCATACTTCCCTTGGTTAAGGAATATTCTCTCTGGACTCTGCCATACCTCAAGACCTAAGAAATAATGCATTAGACCAAGGTCTTTCATTTCAAATTCTGAGGCAAGTCTCTTCTTACATTTGGTGATGAGATTTTCTTCTCCAGTTAAGAATAAGTCATCCACATATAGAAATAATATCATTGGCTCATCGTTCATAACCTTGAAGTAGAGGTTAGAATCTGCTTTACTCTTGGTAAAGCCTAAGCTCGTCAAGAAACTATCTATACAGCCATACCAAGCTCTGGGAGCTTGCTTCAATCTGTACAAGGCTTTCTTCAATTTACAGACATGAGACTTCCTGTCTTCAACTTCAAATCCTTGAGTTTGCTCTATATACACTTCCTCTTCGATGACACCATTTAGAAAGGTTGTTTTTACATCCATCTCATGTAACTTCCACTTCATATTAGTTGTAAAGGCTATGATGGTTCTAATCGAAGTGTATCTGCCTATAGGAGCAAATGTCTCTTCATAGTCAATGCCTTCTTTCTGAGAAAAGCCCCGAGCGACGAATCTTGCTTTATATTTTTCAATACTTCTGTCAGCAACATGTTTTATTTTGAAGATCCATTTGGAGGATACCACATCTTTACTCTTCAATCTAGGAACTATTTCCCATACATCATTCTTGATTATGGATTGGTATTCCTCTGTCATGGCATATTCCCATTCTTTCATCTAAAAGGCTTCTTCAAAGCTGGTAGGCTCCTTCTCTAGGAGGTCACACATCAAAGCTGTATAATTGGAAAAGGGCTTTGGTCTTTTCACCTGTCTCATGGTTCCTTGGGAAACACCATACTTCTCCCCATATTGAATAAGATCTCTAGCCCAAGCTGGCTTTCTTTTATGGACGATTGTCATCTGAGGTGGTTCTTGAAATTCCACTATATCATGATCTTCTGGAATTTCCTCATCAGGGGAAATTACGTCTTCCCTCATTGGTTCTGTGGCTTTGGGAACCTCCATCTCTGTAGTTCTGAGGATTACGGGTTCCTCTTCATATACTTCTTCAAGATGGCATCTTCTTGATTTCTTGAGCACCGCATCTTCATCAAAGGTCACATCCCTGCTGATCTCAATGTGGCGGTGACCTAGTATATAAATTCTGAAGGCCTTAGAGACCTCATAGTATCCCACAAATATTCCCTTGTTTCCTGAAGGTTCCATCTTGTTTCTCTTCTCTTTCGGTATATGAATAAATATTGGGTAGACAAATATTTTGAGATGGCTTACCTCTGGCTTCTTTCCGGTGAACATCTCTTCCGGGGTCTTGAACCCAAGTGCACTATGGGATAATCGGTTTTGCACATAAACAACCGTCATTGTTGCTTCTGCCCATAAGCACATAGGAAGATCTTGATCATGGATCATAGTCTTCACAGGTTCCATTATCATTCTATTCTTTCATTCAGCTACACAGTTTTGTTGGGGATTGTAGGGAGTAGTGAGTTCCCTCTTGATCCCAACATCTCTRCAGAATTTTGCGAACTCTTTTGAGGTGTATTCTCTCCATTATCTGACTTGAGTATCTTAATCTTTCTTTAAGAAAGATTCTCTATCAAGGCTTTGAATTCCTTGAACTTGCTAAACACTTCATCTTTATATTTCAAGAGATACACCTAGGTCTTACAAGAATAATCATCAATGAGTGATACATAGTATACATACCCGCTAATGGAGGCCGATGGYATTGGGGCACACACATCTGAATGAATGAGTTCTAGGACTCCTTTTTCTTTGCTGTCTCTCTTCGGAAAAGGGTTCTTGATGTTCTTCCCTTGTGCACATCCATTGCACACGCCTTCATGGTCGAATTTAAGTTCTGGTAAACCTGTGACTGCTTTGCATATGTATTGTAGCGCCTTGTAGTTGATGTGAGCTAATATTCTATGCCAAAGTTCACATGAGTTTTCAATGGCATGGGCCATGGTAGTTTTTGAGTGACCCTTTAGTCTATACAAGCCATTTTCTTCACTTCCAATGATGATTGCTTCATTTATGGTTTCTCCTTTAGCCCACATAAGAACTTCTCCATCTATAAAGGCAACTCTGTAGCCTTTATTTTCTAAAGATGAAATGGAGAGTAGGTTCGTTTTCAAACCTGGTACATATAGTACATCCTTCAATTTTAATGAATTCCCTGAATTCAATTTGTAGTTTGATTCTCCCACTCCCTTGATGGGATATTGGTAATTATCTCCAAGTGTCACTTTATGCGAAAAATTATTTTCTAAAACATAAGAGATATTATTTTTCTGACCTTTCATGTACTTGGAGGCACCACTATCAATGAGCCACATGTCCTCTCTATGTGTTACTGATCCTGAGAGGGTCGATATTAAGACATAGTCTTTGATATGTTCTCTTATCATCTTTGCAGGTGGCTCTTCATCTTCGACTGCATGGGCATGGTGCCTCTTATGTTTCCTCTTGTATTCTTCTCGTCTGGCTGGACATAATTTCGCAATGTGTCCCATCTTGTCATAATGACAGCATTATACAGATGAGTAGTCTCTTTCCCTTCGTTGTCCTCTCTTCTGAAATCTCCTTGGATGAGATTCTTTATTATTGAATCTGTTTGGCAGTTGAGGCTCTTTATGAGTCTCCTTGTGGAAGTAGGGTTTCTTCCTTCCTCTTTTGGTGTGAGTAGCTAGGGCTTGATCATCATCTCTTGCTAGTAACGCTTCACGGTTAGCTACTCTTGTTTCTTCTTGGATGCATTCATCCCATAGACTATCAAACTTTAGTTTCTCTGTTTTGTCACATATCGTTTGGATGAATGCATCCCAAGGTCTTGTGAGACCATTTAGGGCCGTCATTATGAGCTCATCTTCGTCTATGGTGTCTCCAATCGCTTCTATCTGTTGTTTGAATTCTGAAATTCTAGAGAAATATTCTTGGATCGTTTCTCCTTTCTGCATCCTTGTATTCTTTAGTTGAGTTCTTAGATTCATCTTCCGGTTTATGTTCTTTCCTTCATACAGTCTTCTTAGGGCATCAAACATTTCTTTAGGAGTGTTCTTTGATGACACATAAGGAATCAAGTGGTCTTTGATTGAATCTGCAATGATTATTTGGGACCTGATTGTGTCCTTTTGATGCTTAGCTTTCTCTGCAGCATCTTCGGGTTCCGACACTTCTTCTTTGATGAATCCTGCTAGGTCATTCTCTGCAAGGATCAGGCCGATCCTATACTTCTAGGCACTGAAGTTTTCCACGCCTTCCAGTTTTTCAACAAGCTTCGTGCTTGTAGACATCTTTTACCTGGAGCTAGGAAAATGACCAAAAAATGAAAGTGCTCAAAATCAAATTTTGAACTTACCAGGAGATGTGCTTGGCTGAGGCGAGTAGCCTAGTGTGCTTGGATATGAGAAAATCCAACTTTTACCCTTCCAAACTAGATCTATGGATTTCTGGACTGGTGCTTCTAGTTTTCTAGTACCTCTGGTACTCTGGTACTTCTGGTTCACTGGTTTTCTGGTACTTCTAGTACTTTTGTGAAACTAGGGTTTCACTTTCTAAGAGATCCACCCATTGAAAAGGTGCGCTGATGATGCCAAAGTAATCCTTAAGGGAGGGCACACTTTTCTAGATGGTTTTGGGGCTGAAAAGCTTCACCATCAAAAAGCCCTAATTTGCATGTACGACAACAGTGACGTTTTTCTCTTGCAAAAGATGCTCTCTTCAGCTTGGCTCTGATTCCATGTTAATGTTTATTCCATTATTATAGTTCTTTGCATTTCAATAGATAACAACAACATAAAGACAAGATCACTGAGAAATACACAATCACAAGAGACACAACATTTATCCTGGGAAATCCTCTAGGGGAAGAAAACCCAGCAAAACTTCCTTATTATAGATAGCCAATACAATGACAAGAGATAACTTAAGCTAATACAAAATATCCTCTCCAAAAGATGTGCCACTCTCTCTCTTTCTTCTCCAAATGCAATTCCAAAAATTGTCTCTCAAATGAGCAAGAGAGTTGTGTGTCTAAGTGAGGTGCTAGCCTCTTTATTTATACAAGACTAGCACGTGTGAAGTGTCTCTTCATTGGTAGGGCCGACTTCTCAAACTGGGTGGTTATAACCACTTTTAATATATTCTGGGGCCTCTTTAATATCTGTTGGGGCCAACTTCTTATTCTGCCTATTATAATTATCATTTGACCAATTTGCAAAAGGGGATTTGGTCCTATTACAATAGCCGACAAGATCAATCCACAATGGGGATTGATACAATGAATAATATATCAGATAATAATAAGAATACACTTTGCAGTTACATTATTTCAACACTTCTAGGATTCAGGAGTCCTACTTCGTGAGTTGCGCTCTTCCTGTCTGGCAGTTGCGGATCTGTACCGTTTCTTTTGTCATGGAGATTATTGTTTCCTTGATCTTCCCTTTCGACCGACTTTGGTTCCTGAAGATGCGCCGATTCCTTTCCTTCCATATTTCCCATATGATCATTCCTGGGATGAGGGTCCAAAAAAGATTCACCTCTTCGTTTTTGTTGTAGTTCTCTTTCCAAATATTGATAGTTGCGGAGATGTTACCTCAGATCCTATTTGACTGTCGGAAGATACCTGCCGCCCAGTCCCATATTTCTGCTATGTAGGTGCATTCGTCAAGGAGATGGTTCGTTGTTTCTTCCTTGGCTTGACAGAGGTTACATCTGGAAGGGCCTATGAATCCTCTTTTCCTTAGGTTTTCCCACGTTAGAATTCAGTTGTGGAGTATTAACCATTGGAAGATTTTTATTTTTGGCCAATGGGGGTTGTTCCAAAGCTTATCCCATTGTTGCGTTGGGTCTTCTTGGTCTTGGTTTGCGATATAGTGTCAGAATTCTTTTAGATTGAATTCCCCGTCGTCTTTTTGTCCCCATCTCAGCTGGTCATTTCCTTTCGTGACTGTAATTTTTCATCTCCCCAATTCCTCCTCCACCTCTTTTACTGTTGTTGCGGTTTGGGCTCTATTATGTGGGGTGAGAGTGTTCCAGATTCTCCATTTGTTTCGATCTGTTTCTTGTTTCTAGTAATGGTAGACTCTGGTTTTACCTTGCACGATCAATTTCTGTTGGATTTCCTCCCTGTCTGTTTTCTCCATTCTAGTTTCCTGTTGCCAGGTGTCCTCCCAGAATCTGGTTGTTCTGTCATTCCTTACTTCCCAAAACTTGTGTGTCTGAATCCAGGATTTGTTGCGCCAGGCTTGGTTCCAGATGGTTGAACCTTCCCTGGTGCCTCTGAAGTGGATTCTGTTCTGGTCGCTTATGTCCAGGGAATACTTTTCCTTCCACAGGTTTATCCATGGTGTAGTAGTTTCTTTGACCCAACGCCACCAGAGTTTTACCCCGTAGGTGTCATTGGTCACTTGCGAGTCTTGTAGCCCCAGACCTCCTTTGTCATAAGATAGTGGGCATGGACGATATTGTCCATTATTTGTCTTCCTTTCACGAAGCCTTCCTGTTCTTGTGAGACCAATGTGGGTAGGAGGGGTTTCAATTTATTTTCTATAACTTTGGAGATTATCTTATAAACCACATTGCACAATGTTATAGGTCTGTAACGATCAAGGGTTTTGGCTTCATTTTCTTTGGGTATTAGTGTAATCATTGTGGCCTTTAGCGCTTTTAGAATGGAGGATGACCTTCTGGAGTCTTCCACTACCCTATAAACATCATGTTTGAGAATTTCCTAGTAGGCTTTGAAAAACTCCACTGTGAAGCCATATGGACCTAGGGCTTTCCCATTGGGCATTTCTTGGAGTACTTGGTCAATTTCCTTCTTCGCAATGGGTTTATTCAGGTTGTTATTTTGTTCCTCGGTGACCAGGCGGGGGATATGATAGATTATCCTTTGTATGGCCTATGTTCTATCTTGGTTGGGTCCTGGGCTATCCCGTGGAAGTGGTTTACCAGAGTAATTTTAATCTCCTTATGTGACTCTCGCTCTATTCCATCCTGGTCCTTAATCTTCAGGATTTCGTTATGGGCTCTTCTGGCCATGGTTGTTCTATGAAAAAACTTGGTGTTTCATTCTCCTTCCTTTATCCATCTAATACGACACTTTTGTCGCCAAAGTGTTTCTTCCTGCTGGCATCGAGCTTCCCATTCCTAGGTCATCTGGATCTCTTCCTTTTTTTGTTCGTCCGTATAGCCCTCCGAAATGCAGGTTTCCTGGAGTTTTTTCTTTTTTTCTTCTATGTTGTTTTTCTCTTGGTTTATATTCCCAAAAGTGTCCTTGTTCCACTCCTTGAGCCTATATTTGATATACTTTAGTTTCTTATAGAGTTTGAACATCCTTGTCCCTTGCTCTGGTTGCTCCTCCCGCCACCACTATTTGATTATTTCCTTGAAAGTCGGGTGTTCAATCCAAAATTTCTCAAATCTGAAGAGTCTGTTCTTTGGTGTAGTTTGGAAGCTTGCTTCCAGTTGCACTAGCCAGTGATCAAATCCCCCCTATGGGAGGATGTTGCAATCTAAGGTTATCCCTTGCATAATGATTGACTCTGATACTAGGAATCTTTCGAGTCTTGCTACTACTTGATATTGGTTCATCCGTTTATTGTTCCAGATGAACTGGCCATTATTAGTTTTGAGGTCTACCATCTCCGCTATGTCTATGAACTTTGAGAATTCTTCCACATCCCTATCCAATCTTCTTGTACCTCCTTTTTTCTTCGCAAGTGACATGATGATGTTGAAGTCCCCTGCCAGGATCCATTGGAGGTTGTTGGATCGTTTTTTAAGTTCTTCTAAGTCTCGTATCATTCCTCTCTTTTCCTCAGACACCTGGGGCCCATACACATTAGTGCATAGAATCACCTCTATGTTTCCAATGATTTGCATGCAAATCGTAAGGGTGTGCCTGGTCGCTTCAGCTGCTATTAGGCTCAGTACTTGTGGGTTCCATAAGGTGAGAATACCTCCTGCCATTTGGTGGCCTCTGATAGCCACCATCTTGTACTTGTGCCATTGTTGTTTACTGATTGCCTCCATTTTGTCTGTATTGCATTTTGTCTCTTGAATAAAACAAAGATCTGGTTGTTCCTGCTTTAGTCTATTTCTAAGGATTCTTTTCTTTATTGGGCTGTTTAGGCCTCTTATATTCCAAGTTATAATCTTCATTTAAACATGTGGGGGGGAGTTGGGGAAGAGTTTCTTGATCTTACCCGAGTTTATCAGTAGTGCTCCAAGTTCCTATAGGGCTACGCTATTTGATTTCTTTCCTTTTTTCCTCCGCGTCTGCTTGGGTGAGAGCTGTGGTTGTCCCTCATCAGCTTTGACTCCTAGGTGTCCAATCTCCCCGTGTGTGCATTGTAGTCCTCTAGCTTTGGCTTCCTCCCTTAGGAGAAACATGTACTGAATGCGGTCAAGTTGCTTTGTTGGTACATTGTCTACTCTCTGTCTTTTCCATTTCTCCAATATGTTCGGGAGATCTATGCCTTCCCTTTCCACAAGGTCTCTGAGATCATGATCTTCTGTGCCTACTTTGCTTGGGGTCATTTTTGCATCTTCCTCTACTTCTTGCATGGGGGTGTTGTCGTCTCTGATTTCTCCATCCATCGGGGTTGCACAACTCCCTTGTTCCTTATTGTTGCTTGGACGATCAGTGGGCTCATTTGTTGCTTGTTCTTTGACTTCTTGAGATTTTGCCAAATCCTTTTCATTTTCTGCCCCTTTATTGGTTTTGTCCCTTCCTTTCGTTTTATTCCGGGTTTCCGGGTTATTTTCTCCTGGGGTTCTACTCTGTTTTTTGTTTTCTCTGCTTCTGGGGTTTGGTTTTATAAACCCATCCTCATCCTGCTATGGTTTGGGGTTTTCCACTTCCTGTTTTTTATTAAGCGGGCATTCTATGATCAGGTGGCCATGTTCATGGAATCTTCTGCATCTGAAGGGGATCTTTTTGTAATCTATGTTTTGGATCCATTCCTCATCCCTGAATTCTAGACTTATGGCTTCTGGGAGTGCTCCCAACACATCCATCTCTATGCAGATTCTTGTGTAATATATATATCTCCTTTTTAGGGTGGCTTCTGAGGTCTTCACATACTTCCCCAGTTTGTTTCCTACTTCTTCGAAAGTAGAGGGTAACTAGTGGTCTAAAGGTAAGGAATAAAATCTCAGCGAGACCGACACCTTTTTGAACGTCTCTTTTTCTGGGGAGAAATTTTCCTTCCATGGTCGCATGTACAGTCCCGTTGAGGCGTAGAAGTATGGCCCTCCCTCAAAGACTATATCCCTGTCCTCCAGGTTCATTAATACTACTCTAAAGAAGCCTTTCGAGCCCAGGTAGAGCTCCACTTCTTTGTTTGACTTCCAATGATATTTAATCCAGTTGTGCAACGTTCTTTCTATGGGCCACAAACCCATGAACTTGCAGATTAGTGCATGCGTCTTCATCTGGTCCTTGTAGAGTTGCGTTTGTGGATCCTCCAGTATCACCTTGGGTATCATTGTTGTTTTGGGTTTGCATGGGTTGTGACCTTCTTCCCCATTGGGCTTCGTTGTGTCTTGTGCCTCACTCTAAGTTTCTCTGGCTTATTCTCTCATGCACCAACTTTTTCCCTGGTTCATTTCTTGACCTTTTTTTGGATCTAATCTCGATGTGCCTGTCATTGGTGCCTTGAAAACTACGCCTCTTGGCCCTTTCCCTATGTCTACCACTACCTGTTTGTATGAGGGGGTACCCTTACCCTGCTTTGGTGCTCATGTTGTCCTCTGCTATGGCCACGACTGTCAAACCCTAGCTTGTAGTTTCTCCAAACCCTCTTCTTCCTCTATGCAACGAAATTTTCAAACTTTGTTGAGACCTACAGTTGCTCCAAATCCCATCCTTAACATAAATAGCTCCCTAATTTATGCTAACCTAAAAGTCTAAATACCTATCCTTTTTTTTTTCCCATTTACATATATTTATATTCATAAAATATATATAATGACATTGCATTCCCATTCAATCGACTAGATTCAATATACAATAGTTTGTTTCCATAATTGAACCATTACATATGGTAATGAATCGTGGAAATGTAAAATAGACTGTGCATGAGATTAGTGTACACGAGACTTACCCAATTGTATCAATTAATTACAATTCATAGTTATCTCTAGTTCTTAGATCCTCAGAGATAGGCGCCATTTATTATTACTTATCTCTCCATTAAAACTCGTACGTATAATATTTTTGCCTGGGTTCATGTGTATGTTCATTCCTCTTCCTTACAAACTCATTTTGGGAGTGGAGTGTAGAGCTTAGCTCTTATTTCCTTCTACAGACTCGTATCTTTGTTTACGGTCATGGCTTCATCTTCCCACTTAGGCTAAGTAAAACCTAGCTAAGATTTCTTATATAATTTCGTAGGGTTTTTTACTCATAGTCAATTGATTAGTTTACTCATTTGTTATCTTATTTTTTAATACTAACCTCTTGTTTATTGATGGTGGAACAGAGAATACATTTATCTGGTTTTTAGATTCACACATGAGCAAGAGTTATCATTTTTTAAGATACTTCCAAGTTCCCTATTGCAAGGTCATTTGCAACATAAGAGTCTCATCTCTTTACCAGGCTCATTTTCCCCTCATTAAAATTCTCGTCTTCATTTTAAATTGGTTGGATAATACAAAAAATATGTTGGTATTATACATAAGTCACATACAAAAATTAGCAAGGAGAGGTCGAAACCCTTTCGTGGGTTTTCTAGTCATCACATATGTAATAGGTTTAACATTTTGTACAATGATTTCCATCCCTTATTGTGAATTTGATTTCATTCAAATGTGTAATGAATCATTCTATTTTGAATGCAAAGGGTGTAGCTCAAGCCTACACTCATACCAACCCTAATACCTAGTTGTTGATAGAGGAAAAATGATTCCGATCCAGTTATTAATTCTTAGAGATAAAAATGCACACCTTCCAAAGGTACATAAGTATTAGTGTGTAGATTTCTTTCAAGGCACAATAGTTAGAATACACTCATACAAAGATACCATTTTCTTAATAATTGAGATATTATTTAATTTGGACTGTAGGTTATATACCTTGACGTTAATGCATGGATTCTCATTATTCATAAACAACCAAGGTTTTGATTATCTATGTGGGTATTTTGTTAAAAATTATAATAACTCATTATATGTGCATTGGCATGTTTTACAGGAAGCACGTGCTTGTCATTGATGGAAAGAACAACAACAAACCAAACCTCTAGAGCGCAAAAGATGAGAAATCTCAAAAAACATAGCGGTCCAGAAGTGCAGACGAGGTCAAAGAGACGGACTTGCAGGAGAAGCAAAGGTCGAAACCCGTGAACACTTAGAAAACTTTCTAAGTCAGAGAGATCAGAAGCTTAGGAGGAAGAGAGACAATGGTCATTGGATCACCGATCCAGAGGACTGCCAACCGTCATATTGAATTAATCGAAGGACAAGATAAGAAAGGGTTGAGATCTTAGATCTCAATCACCCGAATTTCCGACAGTCGTCGGATCGAAATAAATGGGAGGATAAGATAAGCAAAGATGGAGAGCCATTGAATTTAATCCAAGGCAAAGCTGCATCGCAGACAGATCGAGACGTTGATATAATATCTTGATCAATGAACGACATTCGTTTTGGGTCTAAAGATGTGAGGAGCTTATGCTCAAAAGAAATCACTTCAAGAGTTTCAGTTTGAGATTTGAAATACATGAAGCCTAGAGAACCAAAATAAATTGTCGATCGTCGGATCATCCGAAGTAGATCGCAACCATCAGATTGTTTGAACAAGATCTCAAGCGTCATATCATCCAAATTGGATTTGGGTCGTCTGATCTAGAGCGTCAGTTTGAGATTTTGAAATCCCTGAAGTCCGGAGAGCCGAAATAAATCCTCGACCGTTGGATCATCCGAAGTAAATTTCAGCCGTCAAATCATTCTAAAGTGGAAGGACATGATAATTTAGAAGAAGGGTTCACTAATCTCAACGACTGATAATCAGACTCTCAGATCTACGGTCGACAGGGCATATCGGACCCCCCCCCCCTGACCTTTCTGTCTTTAATTGGAGGGGGGTGTCCGAGTTGGTGGTATTTTCCATCTGGGACCCTCATATGTGTCACATTCCTATTAACTCAGACCCCCCTCACTCATTACCACTTATCGCCTAACCCCCCCTCCGAGTAAACCACCAAACCACTCATACATACCACCTTCGTGCTTCAACATCACACTCCACTACCTGCTACACGTCACACTCCACTACCGCGCTATGCCTCCACACTCCACTAATCTACCTACATGTCTCACCCATGTTAGCAGACCACCTCAACAAGGACATGTGGCAGACCACGTTAGAAAGGACATGATTCGTCTTATCTGAAAGATCACTTCGGGTGTATTCTCAATCGTTGATCATAGTACAATGGAAGGATAGTGTAAGTTTGAAAAGTTGAAATCCTAAAGTTCCGAAGGGAAACGCTTCGAAATCCGTCCATATCAATGTTTGATTAATTCCTACCCATCGGATTTAACAATGAAAGGATGAGTGTAAGGATCAAATCTGACCATTGATTTGTTTCCGTGAAATAAATCGTTGATCAAGAAAGGGACCGTAGAACCATTGATTTGGTTGAAAGGTCAAATTCCCAAAGTGAATGAGGACCTTTGATCTGATAGGGACACGTGTCAATGGATTTTCAACTCTAGAAGTTTGTCGTATGGGAAAAGCGAGGTTTGAGATTTGAAACTCCCAGAGCCTGGATCATGAAGTAAATCTCAGCCGTTGATTTATGAAGGGTAGATTTGATTCTCAGACTTGAGTGGATAGATATGAACTGTCAGTTCAGGAGCACTGCCAATATCATGAGATCGACGGTCCCATTGCATTGCGGGGCCAGAACATGTTCATGTCTTAATTTTTCGTGAGCAGGCCGCAATCGAAACCACGGTTTTGGAGAAAGGATGCGTGGAGGCTCGTAGTGAATTATGGGGAGAAAAGTGGGTTGCCCTCAAACTACCTTTGGTTGTGCCCGCAATGGCATGGTCACATGATAGCATCGCCCATGGTCACATCAGTGGAATAAAGGGGAAGGAACTAACGCTCCCAGGCTCCACCTCAGAGTATAATCCAACGACACTGATCAAAGGGTTGTTGTTTCATTTTGTGATTTCTTGATCAGTTACGATTCAGTTACACTAACTGAATCATTTTTCCTGAGTGACTGAATCATTGTTCTTAAGCATTGGAATCATGGCTCTTGAGCGTTTTGAGATTCCTGACTTGAGCGTTGGAGATTGGGAGTGTAACAGATGACGAGAGTATGAATAAAAGAAAAATGTCATGACAAGGTGAGGATGTTGTTTCTCGGTAAAACAAGTTGAACTGTATGTAATCAAGTAGAGAGCATGAACAGAGTGTGAGAGATGCAGAGATGAAGAACACAAGCTAGACAGAGTAGAAATGGTGAGAAAAACAAACTATACGAGAACCTAAGAGCATGAGAAGAATAGAGGAAGAGTAGATGGAAAGAAACAACAAGTGGAGCCGAGCATGAACAGAGATAACCAGACTAAAATTGCAGAATAGAGAAGAATTGGTAATCGTTGAAATGTCTGTATTATTGTAAAGTATTGTTCAAGATTTTTTTTAGAAAACAGGGTGGTAGGGTGGTGCTAGGGAGGATTGTTGTCCTCAGAGTTTCAAGTGGGTGCTTGAACACAAGGAGTTGTAGCTTCCATCTGGTTGCAACCAGAAAAACCAGGGTGGTAGGGTGGTGCAAGGGAGAACCATTGTTCTCTGTTATACAGGTTGGTGCTTGTGTGGCTGGAAGTTGGTGCTTCCATCCAATTGGTGCTGGAACAATGAGGGAGTTGGTGCTAGAAAAACCAGAGAGTTGGTGCTCTCAGCAAGCTGCAACTGGTTAAAGAAGAGGTTGTAGCCTCATTTTGAGTTGATTCTCAAAGAAAGATGATGTATAGAAATTAAAAGACTGCCTATCATTCCAAGAAGAGGTTTTCTCCCTTTATGGGTTTCCTCATGGATATCTGTCTCTATGTATATCATGTGTGTTGGCATGTTTTTAGATAAAGATAGAGTATGCGTGTTTGTCATTGATGGTGCATGTTTGTCAGATGGAGAAGATTAGCATGATCAGCAACATAACGATAATGGAAAGATCAACAGTGTAATCTTAGAAGGAGGAAAATAGTCAAAAAATGACAAAGGTTTCGTTTCAGAGTTTTGTAGATCAGGAAATCCAAAGGAAAGAGGTTCAAACTCGCGATATGCGAAATCGTGATAACAATCCCGACCTTTGGAGTCATAGGACATGTGGCAAGTGATTGGAATTTTTGTTGACTTACATATTGGAGGAGTCAACGGAGCATGGTGTGGGAACTCACGATATGAGAGATCGTGAAAAGATCTGGACTGTCAAATCATCGAGATCGTGGACCATTGATTAGGAATGATGAAGGCCCGTGAAGTTGCAAAATCGCGATAAGATCTTGATTGTTGATTCAAGAAGGACACATGGTGAAATCATGATAATATCTGGACCATTGGTTCCATAGAACACATGGTGAAAGATCATCATTTCGCTGACTGGAAAGCCAAAGGAGCGAAGTTCTCATTTGATTGGCGAGTGGTCATATCTCATGGTCACATTGTCGAGAGCTGGAGAGAAGATATAGAGAAGTCAAGCTCTATTTCGGAGTTCGTAACATAGAGAGTCAAGAGGACTCATCACAGAATACCCGAGACGTGAAAGTGTGAAATGCATTTTCGAATAAGGTTGTGGTTACATCCAGTGGTTACATCTACGAAAGATGGAGGAAGAAGATAGCAGTGTTAAGCTCCATCTCGGAGTCTCAGCGATCGCGAGTTGGAGTATCGAGAACCTTCATCATAGGAATCGCGATATCCGAGATCGCGATGAGATATGGACCGTCGGATCATTGGAGATCTCGACCGTCAATCAGGCTTGATAAAGTTCATAAGTTCACGAAATACGAATTGCCTTTTGGCGTAGCCTGTGGTCACCACCGATGGTCACGTGAGGGGAAGAAACCAGCAGTGCTAAGCTCCATCTCAGAGTCTCGGCGATCACGACTTGGAGTGTTGAGACCCTTCATCACAGGAATGCAAAGATGCGAAATTATGAAATTCAAACTCTGTTTAGCGCTTTGTCATAGCTAGTGGACATATGAGATAAATGCGAAATCCTGCGGATTTAATCCAACGGTGTTGGTTAATTGGAAACTTGATCGAAGGGTTACTGTTTCACCTCATAGGTAATCGATCAGTTACGATTCAGTTACCAGAACTAAATCATGATTCTTGGATGGTTGGCGATTCAGTTGCTGATGCGTTTTCTTGGAGATTCAAGGTGTAACTGAATAGGTGGTAAAGGATAAAATGGAGACACAATGACGGTGGAGGGTTGGTTGTTCTGAATGAAAAATGAGTTGAACTGTAAGAAAGAGAAAATTACAGTATGCGTAGTGTGAGACCAACAATATGCGCAGTGTGAGATAAAACTCAGAGATGAGAAACATATGAGGAATAGACAGAGGAAGAGAAGAATTGTAGAATAGCTTGAAGTATAACAGAATTGAAGAACAGACAGAGGAAGAGAAGAATTGCAGAACAACTAGAAGCAGACCAGATTTACAGAATAGAGAAGAAGTGGTAAGAATCTATTTATCTGTGTTGTTGGTTATTCAATCATTTATTTATAACAGGGTGGCAGGGTGGTGCAAGGGAGAACATTGGTTCTCTGTTATACAGGTTGGTGCCCGTGTAACTGGAAGTTGGTGCTTCCATCCAGTTGGTGTTGGAACACTTAGGGAGTTGGTGCTTCTTTCTAGTGGGTGCTAGAGAAACCAGATAGTTGGTTATCTCAAACAAGTTGGATCTTGTAAAACAGAGATAGTAGTCTCACATTGAGTTGGTGCTCAATTATAGATGATGTACATAACTTAAAAGACTTCCTATCATTTTGAAGAAGAAAAGGTTTTCTCCCTTTATGGGTTTCCTCGTGAAAATCTGTCTCTGTGTATATCTTATGTGTGATTGATGCTCATTATTTATGTTGCCCATATGTTGTATAATATTGATGATCACTTGAAGAAAGATTAAGATTGGTTTAATAGACTTAAAATTGTTTAAGCACAATAACAACTGATTCACCCCCCCTCTCAGTTGTCTTAGTAATTTCAACAAT
>ML778714.1:365099-383924 GCA_009831015.1 Picea engelmannii
CTTTCTTTTGCCATGCATCAAGATTTGCATGTCTGTCACATCCATCTTAGGAACATCTGTGTCAATGTAACCCTTCAAGCCATTGTCTTTGAGAACTGTCTCCATTCTGTCCTTCCAAGCAATGTAGTTAGAGTTTCCCTCGAGTGCATACTCCAAACTCAAGCCATTGAAAGACATTTCGATCTTGAATCAGCTGTCGCACCAAGAAAATCTTGTAAATTCGAATTTTATCCAACCACCAAAACTCAACTTCTACAATCCCTCTTCCCTGGGAGGTTCGCACCCCACCTGAGAGTAGCCTAAGGGAAGTTCGCACCCTGCCTGTGTGTAGCCTGCGAACTTGCCTGGGAAGTTCACACCCTGCTCCACTGTAGCCTACGAGAATGCCAATGAAGTTCGCACCTGCTTCACTGTTAGGGTGAGGGAAGTTCGCACCCTGCTCCACTGTAGCCTGCGAGAATGACAATGAAGTTCGCACCCTTCCTTTGTCTAGGGTGCAAGAATTTATGTTCCTCAAAACACCGGAAGTTTTCAGTACTAGGGTTCGCACCCAGCTAGAGGCGGGACCTAGGAGAATGAAATTATGTTCTCACCTCACTTCCATGACTCTGTGGCCTCCGTGGCTCTGATACCATGTAGAAATTTTGATACAAATTAATGTATTCCTGCGATTCTCCTGATCTAACAATTTCCGCCACTTGTTAAATACAGAATCACTTCTACTATTATTCTTGCGGAAGTAATTAAACCACGATTACAACCACAATAAGTGAAATATCAATAACACACAACACAAAAGTTTTATTGGGAAAGCATAAAGCTAAAAACCCCACTATCATATATTATGTATATCGTGAATCATGAAACAATCTCATACAAAACTCTAATCCAAGAGCTCTCAATAGAATACAATTGTCTCACACTGTCATACACAAAATAGCAAATACATGTGCCAATTCCTGTGTCCAGACATCATGCCTCCTCTACACAAACTCTGCAATCCGAATTCTCACAATGAATCTTGATTGTTGCGAATTGCCTCATTTGCACATGCTCATAAGCATATCCATTGCATGTGTGAACAAAGCACTACTGATAGCCAACTGTTCCTTTCACCTATTATCTCAACTGGATCTCCAATGGATTTGCATGCATGTAGTTAACTGTGATGCATCTTCAGTTGCATGTGAGTTAACTGATTAACTAAACTCTCACTAGTGCAACTGAGCTTAACTCACTTAACTACACTTATAATTCTATTACAATTCCAAATCACTCAGTTATGAATGAGATAATAGATTAATATTTATTGTCTAATTTAATTAAGGGAAAAATAAATTAGACACATGTTTCTTGTTGACTTTTCAACACAATATAAATATTAAAAGCCTACAGATGTAACGTCCCTCCATTCACAACACAAATGTAGGCAAACACAATGATTTTTTTTTTTTTCAACACGGTTACACATTGTCCGATACAACCATTACATAAGTGAGGAAAATCAAGATACAATAATAACAATAGGTAATTGATCTATTCTTATCAACATCACCATATTCTTAATCAACTTAACTTCACAACAAGGTCAAGATACAATTATCAAATAGAATTTTAATAAGTCTAACATGTGGAAATCACTAACATCGAATCACTCGACAAAAAAATAAGGATAAACAATGTCTACCCGCCCAAAACCTACCTTGCAAGGTTAGGAACTTCAAGACACATAATCAGTGCTCAAGTCCAAATTTCATTTGATTGATTTTGACCATTTAAGGTCTTAGGACTTGCAGCTATTCTGAAGAACATGAAGGTATCTAAATCCCAAACCAAAACTATTCTAAAATCTATACAATTTCTTCATCCAAGTACATACATACGCATATAGTGTAGATTTTTAATGACTAAAATCAACAAATTGAAATTCTGTCAAACACTTAGCAACCTAGAGATAACTGTCTTTATAAACTTCATAAATGCAAAAACCCACATTCAGAAATTTCCATAAGCAGAAATACACATTGCTAAGCAAAATATGCAGCGGAAAAAAACAGTGGACAACAACCCAATAACACTCAGAAATTTAGGCAAATGCCAGGGAAAATCCCAATGTGGGGAAACCCAACGAGAGAGAGAGAGATCTTATTATTATGCTTCAGGAAAGTACAAAACAACAACAAATCTACATTTCCAGCCAAGGAAAATACCTCACAGCACCAAATCTGTCCCATAGAAATTTGCCTCGTTTTTTGTGCCAAAACCGTATTGTTGTATGACCTCCTTCTACTTCATTTTACGTGCCCACAGTCAACTGTACAGACTGTTCTGTACGTCCCAATAACAACGAACAAAAAACATAAATCCACCTTGAAATCTGTGCCCAAAATGCCTCAATTTTTGTGCCAAATCCGTACGGCTGTACGGAATCATACGGACTGTATGGATCCGTACAGTACGACCTCCCACAGCAGAAAAAAATTTCGGCCAAAAATTCACAAAAAAAAATTTCGTTGGAATTGTGCCATTTTCCTCGAAAAACGTGCCCTCTTTGCTGCTCACTTTCCTCTCTCAAACATGCTCAAAAAATCTCTCTAACTCTCCTCCCGACGTGCTCTCAACATCCTCTCGATGTCTTCACAACATGTCTTGCACACTACCCACTGCATTCTTTTATAATCTGAAAATGACATTTTCCCCCCAAAAGTGTCTTTTCATCTTCCCAACCCTAGATCCAAAGGCCAAGATTACATCTTGCCTTTTTCAAGATCAAGGGTCATGATCCATTCCCTCCAAAATGTCTCATTTAAAATGAAAGTGAATTTCACTTTATTACATAAGTGCTTTATGAAAATAAAGTCAGTTTAAAAATATAAGGTACACATTAAAAAAAAAGATCACTTTACTAAAAAAACCACTTAAAACAACTTTATAAAAACTATTATAAAGTCAAATGCTTAGTAGTGCAAATATTAAGGTAACATCCGCATACAAGACAAAACATGCAGAGTACCTCCCGAGCTAAAAAATCTAACATATAGCTCATTCATCACCATTTATATTTCACGATATACAAGTATCTTCCTAATATATATATATATATCTTTCACTTCTTCTATTTATTTGGAGTTGCGCTACTCGGATAACACCTTTAAGTGATATCCACACGAGTCACATTATATAGATATTAAGTATTATTGTATTTCAAAACAATCCATAATTCCATAATGTGAATACATGTTAAAATCGCAATATCGATTGATAATTTAGTATTCCATATTAGACATTATATTTGTTAATACAACAATAAATTGTTTATATACATACAACTCTGATCTTTATCCAATAGGTACTTATGGATTTAAAACTAAGAAGGAACTGATACTAATGCACTTATATAAATTTATTCGTAATACTAACATTATTTCATAACCCTTTTTAGACCTTATTTGTTTAACTTATTTATTTCAGTGCTTATTGATATCAAAATCAACCCAACTGATAATGCAACCGTTATCCTTGGTATCAAGGTCCCAATTTCTTCATATGCCAAATTCGAGACGATGTTATTTAATCAGGCGTTTAATTAATTTTTAATCATAAGTGGAGGTGTCATTAATGGCATTAATAATTATCACTCGAAAGGTGTGGGGCACCAAAAGAACTATTAATATAAATCAAGTCTATAGGGCAATTTAATTTATTAATGCTCATGATAATTATTATAATAAAACACTCACAATTTTTAAAATAGTTCGTACTAAATAATACCTCTAAGGTAAGAGAACAATTAAACTCTCGAAATATTAAATTATAGGTATTTTATTTAAAAGATTTACATATCTAAAAGATTAAGGTTATTTTATCGAAATATTAAGATTATTTTATCTAAAAGATTTACATATCTAGATCATCTTCTTGTCCTGTAATTGTCAATTCGCCAACAATCTTTACTAGTAAACAATAATGCACGACTTGAGTGATATCTTAGATATGTTCGATGACAAAATATTTAACGAATTCTTACCTTCTACAAGAAGAAAATTGGGGTTGGAATTAGTTTTCATAATAAAATGAACCACCTAAACCAAGCAGTCAAGGATTTCCACACTTAATTAAATCGAGTTCTATGGATGCATTAACCATAGTGGATAAGAACTATCATAACACAATTTGATATTAGTTTCCATATAAATTCAAGGCATAATTCCATTAAGGTTTATATATATATATATATATATATATATATATATATATATATATATATATATATATATATATATATAGCACAAAGAACATGTGATTCAACCTTCTTCAACCTAGTTGTAATTGAATCATCACGAATCAACAATTTTTATTCAATTTGTGAATTGGGATTCCTTTAGGTTTCATGCTTGAGTAAATCCGAAAATTAATACCATGCACATGATAATGATAGCTAAAACTACAACATTTAAAAAACATACAGAAACATTTGTTATTAGAGATGTTCAATACATATTTTAGACAGAAAGATAATAAATATAATACATATTTGATACCATCAATTTATCTTAATAAGATTGCTAAAGCAAAAGAAAATAGTATCGTTTTTTAAGTACTCGATACACAGATTTTTAACAACAAAAATTGAGGATTAAGGAGTTCACTCATGAACACACAGTTCCAACACAATGTTCAGATTATCATAACCAACATTTGGACAAAGTTACAACATAAATTAAAATAACAATACAAATTGAAATAACAATGCGACCAAATAAGTAAATACCGTAACCCAATGTAGATGATGATGTAATTGATCTCCAACTCCGAAATCATGTAACGTTCATTCTCTCTTTCCAATCACACAACATCACCGATACCTCCTAGCCAACGCTAGGGGTACTTTTCTTCCCCCGTAGCCCCTCGAGCCGCAAAGGGGCCACACACAAAAAAACTAGTAACTCAATAGAAAAAACTTTCCCTTGCAAGGAGAGGCTTCCACCTATTACACAAGCTTGAGCCCAATTCTTCACAAGTAAACTTAGTCAAAAAAAAATTTGGCAGCATAACATTCATCCAATAGTAGAGTAATTTCTCTCTTCCTTACCATTTCTTTTATAGGAAACGTTATGTTGACACATGTCCTCCCATGGACAACTAATAAATTTTAAATAATTAAATTAAGGATTATTCACCCACAACACATGTCACACTCTCCTCAAGTTGCACATGTTAAATCTTTATTTTATTTTATTTTATTAATCGTTTTCCCTCACACTCCCCAATTTATTCCTATTTTTCCTACTAGTTGTCTCTTAGTACCCCTATCCCTCCTTTATTATGTCCCCTAACTAAATTTCAGTTTGAGTTTGATTATGAGTCTTCTCTTAGTTAGGATTTAGTGGTTTAATTCTCTTAGGATACTTCTCTAGGTCAACAACTCATTCTCTCAAGAAATGATTTCTTTTTAATTAAAAATTTCTTTTTTATTATTTTCATGCACACATGTTCACATACCCAACTAATTTATTAAGTCTAACTTCCCATATTCCAGATTAATGTTTTATTTAGTCAAAACATCTTAGACTTAGACTCTTTGTTAGTTTTCTATCTTATAATTTAATAATTAATTGTATGCTCTTTTTTAACAAAGTCTAAGCATTCTTATTTTATTTTCTAGGCCTTATATGTTTTTATTGACTCACAATTTTGTTTATGTGACGTGCCCTTCAAGATGCACTCTGTGCTCCAAGGGTGGCACTCATCAATGACTAGTTTGGAAGTTTGTCAGACACTTGGAGTCAACACTCCACTGGTCGACCTTGTGAGACACTAAGATATTTTCTAAGGAATAAGGATTTCGCCTTATTGCATGCCCCTTAGAATAACTTGTGAGTGACTGTCTTAGTCTACCCTCATGGCATCGTTGACCTCTCTGAACAAGGTAATCGTTAACCTTTAGTTTAGGTCACGACGAGAGTGCTAGTAGGTTATGACAGGGATGTTGCCACACCTCTCCCTCATTCATCTGGTATCTATGTATGAACCCTTTACTCCTTATGTGAGTCGGATTAGCAAGCATCACCAAGCCTGCATCCACTGGAAAAACCAATGTCAATAATTCATATACATAATATCCATACTCAAATCATCATATAACACATACGTGTAATCAAATGCTCAAACTAAATACAAGTCCACTCTCTAACTCAATCTGGAGTCCAAGGAAGTCCCATGATGCCATCAACATCCTCAACCTGTCAAGTTTCCTGCACACTCAGGAAAACTTATCATAATACCTGTCAATATATACATCTAGAAAAATAACATGTAAATCTCAATACTCGACATAGCATAACTCATAATAAAATAATAAATCATAATGTAACATAATCAGATCACTTGCTCACAAGTGTCCTCAAAGAATAAGTCAGTATAAAAATGTGATTAGTGGAACTAGATGTTACATACACCCCCTCTTGTTTTAAACTTCATCTCGAAGTTCTTACAATCTAGTAATGAAAGCAATAATGTATATGACAATAATCTACATATCCAATCTATCAAACAAATAAGGAAACTGTTGATGCATCTCATATGCATCCTCCCAAGTAGTCGTGTGTGGACTATAATTGTCGCATTGGACCTTGACTTGACGAACTATTCGATGTCGTAGTTGTCGAGTGTGATGGTCTAGTATGTGGATTGGCTCCGCCATGAGAGGATCCTCGTCCTACATCTACAAAGAACTCAAGTCAATGACATGTGACAGATCTGAAATATAATGTCACAAAACATATACATGAAATACATTGTGCATACACCTCAAAGAATCAGGAAAGGCTAGTCGATAAGCCATGGGTCCTTTGTTTTTTACAACTTCGAAAGGTCCCACAAACCTAGGAGAGAGTTTAGCACCCTTTCAAAACTTGATTGAAATTTTTTGTGGTTTCACCCACAAGAAAACTTTGTCGCCAACCTCATAACCGCGGTCAATGTGATGTGCATCAGCATAACTCTTTTGTTGATGTTGCTCTTCTTTAATTATTTGTCTTATAGTTCACATTTTCTCTTCCATTTCTTGGATTACTTATGGTCTAACTAGGACCCTATCCTCTACTCGATCCCAACTCAGAGGTGTCTAACACAGTCGTCCGTAAAGAAACTCAAAAGGTTCAATCTTAATCGAAATTTAATAATTGTTGTTGTACACAAATTCTACCAATGGTAAGAATTCTTCCCAGCATTTTTGTTGATCCATTACATACATTCACAAAATATCCTCTAAAATATGATTTGTTCTTTCAGTTTGTCCATTTTTTGGGGGGTGATATGTTGTGCTAAAATTCAGTTGTGTTCCCAATTCCTCTTGGAAACTAGTCCAAAATCATCCAGTGAACACCGATCCTCGATCGGATATGATCTTTTTTGGTACACCATGCCATCTCACAATAACGCTAACAAAAACTCTAGCTATATTTGGTGCCTGATATGTTATATGAAATGGAACAAAGTGTGCACTCTTTGTCAAAGTATCAATGACCATGAAAATGGAATCATGTCTCCTTGCCGTTAGTGGAAATTAAATAATAAAATCCATCGAAATGACCTCCCATTTCAATTCAGGATTCATATGCGGTTTTAACAATCCCACTAGATGTCTATGTTCATTCTTCACTTGTTCAAATTCAAGACATCTCGCCACATAATTAACTATATTGGTCTTCATTCATTTCCAAAAGAATAAAGGTTTAAGGTCTGCCTTCATCTTCATGACTCCCGAATGGGTTATGTATATTGCTCGATGAGCTTCGTTCAAAATTAAATTTCTTAATTCGTCATTTGGTGGTACATAAATTATTCTATTATATCTTAAAAGTCTGTCATTATTGTTGGCTTCGCATGAACTACTCTTTACTACTACCTGCATGGTTGACCTAGGTTTCAAGTCTTTCAGGGTACCAACAAAGCCTAAAAATATCGGCCCCTCTGGTAAACCAGAAGGCAACGCAGCACACATAATGCAATGTGCAGTCTCACCCGAGATAGCTTTAAATGGGTGGTTGTAAGACTCAAGTGTTTACAACCTAGGATTGAGTATAAGATATGGGATCTGTATTCTGAGCCATTTAATCTAACATGTGTTACAACCTACCGTTATTCTCTTTTATATTTTGATTTTTGTGGTATCTTTTTCGTTATATCCCAACAACAATTAACCAAGCAATATAATAACTCATTTATTCATTACACACAACGCTTAACCAATAAAAGTATGACAAAGATATGAATGCATTCATCATATTGCACAAGTATTACCATGGTTCACCCCCTCTTGGGCTACGTCCACAAAGATCTGGCTCTTGTCTCTCTTATTATGGTAGTTCTGCAATCTCGCGCCATGTGCTTACAATTCTCCTTGTATGGGTAAGATCTCTATGAGGTGAACTAGACTGCACCAGGCTCCTCGACCTGCAATCTAATCCTCAAGATCTACCTTCTCTCCTCCTCTCTAGCTCAATCTCTTTACAAAAGTGGTTCTCTAATAAAAAACAATACATAAAAACAATCAAACCTTCATAGGTAGCGAATCGAACCCAACCAGACTCTTTTATGATACCTCTTTATCTATCGGGCTCATGAGCCATTTACACAAAACCTTACAAAAACCCTAACCCTACCGTCATTAGGTCTTCCTTCTCTGCATGCATGCTTTTCTTCCCTCCAGTTGTCGCCTCCTCCTTGCATGCATGTGTGCTGTGCTTCTTGCCAGTTGTCGCTTTCTTCTTGAACGCTTTCTTTCCCACTTCGGCCTGCTGCCAACAGGCACCCAACACTGACATATGACTCATCCCAAGTCACCTAATCCTTCTAAGCTTCCTCGATCTCCTCGGTGATTGCCTGAAATGTTTCCCTCAGCTCTGCTACTTTTGTCAGTGCCTGCGCAGTCCTCTCCTTAATGGTATCCACTACCTGAATTGCCACTTCATCGCTCAGTAATCGTGCACATTCTACCCGTGTCTGTACCATCTATGTTCTAGTTGCTTCTGCCTGTGCGAATACTTCTATTACCCGTTCCTATAATGGTTCTATTTGAGCCTGACGCTCATGCTTTTGTGTTTGCGCAGTGATAAGTTCTGCCTGCATCTTCTTCAGCTCTTGCATTCCCTTGACGCATTCTGGGATTGGTATGGTATTTTTTCTCTGTTTAAGTTCTTGGATCGCTACATTGATCCTTTCCTCTTCCTTGTCCCATCGTTGAACCTGTGGATCCTCCTCCAGTCTTGTCCAAAGTTGCGCTGCTTTCTCAAGAAAGTCAGTTGTCGTGCTAACCTGTTTCTCCATCTCCTGTAGTTGCATTGTTGCTGCCTGTCTCCTTTGCTCCTTTACTGCTGGTGGAGTTGTTGGTGTTAGCTGTTCTTGGAGATCTTCGATCTCCTTCTGGTATCGAGCAATTGCCTGTGAAATCTGGTCAATCTTTTCTGCGGCTGGGAGTTCGTTTCCTTGCGCAGTGCTTGGAAGTTTTCCAAAAATTTCTCCCACTCTACGTTCCAATTCATTTCTATGTTTTGTCTCCTTCTGAATTTCGGATTTGGCCTACTCATACTCTTTTTCCAGTGCTTCCCGCTGCTTTGTTTCTTTCTATAGCTCAACTAATTTTTTATGTGCCCGAGACTGCATCTCGTGGTCAACGCTAACCTGCAATTTGTATAGTTCCATTGATGGCATCCATGTCAAGACCAATTGAATGTGGTCCAAATATTTCAGTAGTGTCTGTCCCACTATTTCATCGATTCGTAGCATGCTCGATTTTATTTAGATCGTTGCGTGTGCGTGTGGCATTGGGAGGGCTGGGTCTACCTCCACTCTTTTGTTGGTTTGTGTTGTTGACGGTTGTATGCCTCTACTGCTACTTGCTCTCTAGGCCTCCCTGAGTGTCCTGAGGAGCTATCCCATTTCTGCCAGCTCTTTATGCAGTTTATCCCTGTAATGTGTTGCGTTATCGAAGTCTTCTGCTAGACAATCCTAGACCATTCTTGCGATCATTTCTCCATCATCCTTCGTGATTGTGTAGTCTAGTGATGCTCACTGTGACTTTGATTTCTTGCGTGTTCCTTCTTCCTGTACAACTGGTCTCTTAGTTCCCCCTGGTTCCTGTGTGTTTGGATTTGGGGCCGTCTCTTGCACTGCCTTAGCTTGCTTTGGTTGTTCGTTGGTCTCTTTCTGCCCCTTGTCGGTCCTTATTGTCTTTTCCCCTTCGTTTCCCTGAGTCATCTTGTTTTGGCCCGTTCTTGGTTTCTTAGGCATTGGGTTTTGTGGAGGTTGTGTTTCCGCCTTCTCTTCTTCTCCTTCTGCGGGTCCTTCTAATACTTCTCGGGGAATGGATGGAATCCTCCATGCATCAGGCCATTTGTTGATGACCATGTGTAACAACCCTAGTTGAAAATATGCTTAGGGATTATTAAGAAAAATTAATTAGGTGATTAATTGTCTTAACATGGTTTTAACTAAACAAGGATAGGCATAATAATATTAATTAAATATTTATTAGTTAATTAATTGTTATAATTTAGATTAATTAATTAATTAAATTAATTACCTATCACATTGAATGAACAGGGTAATAAATTTAATAGGGTTAATAAATTATATTGTTTAAATTAAAGATTACGTATACGGAGGGGACAAGGGGCATTAATAAATGGATAAGGAACATTAATAAGTGGATAAGGGGCATTAACTAGGCGGGTAAGGTAATAAATGTGTAGGTAAGGAAGTAAATGAGGAAAGGGCGGTGAAGGAGGGATATGAGGGGAGGAGGTTTACGAAGGAGGGAGGACCATTCTACGGGGATAAATTTTTGGAGGGTTCTCTTGGATTGTGTAGGGGAGTTTGAGTTCTGTAGTCGGGAAGGGTTAGTACAGGGGGCACTGGTTTGCTGGGGGTTTTGGGCACGGGGGCCAGGATATCCATATGGTATCCTGGAGCTAGGTAGTTGTCCTAGTTGGCAGGGTGGAAACTCGGTTTTGTGTAGAGTTGGTCTGTGGCTTCAAGCTGGGAAAGGCAACAGCAAGAGGGTCAACAAGGTAAGCGGAAAGCAGAGGGTTAACATCAGACCAAGGTATTTTAAATTTACGTATTTGTTTTATTCTGTTATAAAATTAATATTCGTTGATAAATTTAACATGTGTATGTGCTAAATTAAAAGGAATTATTGAATTTTTTGAAATCAAGTAGAAGTTACTATTATGTTTGTGTAATTAATTGATGTTAAATTTATTCGGCTACTACACATGGTATCAGAGTGCCTCGTTCACAATCTGGAGCCTTAAGGGCCAAGTTCCCAGCTCCAACTCCAGCTCCGCCTAACCTGCAAACCAAACATAATTTTTTTAACATAAATATAAAAATAAATGAAATACATATTAAAAAATATATATATCAGACCTGGGTTTTGAGGGAATTGTGCTAATGCCCATATTTAGTACACCCAATCTACCTTCTAGATTCATCGTCCAATTAAAAAGGCGCATAAACACAAAGAGAATGGATCACGCCACCCTCAACCCCACCTTAGCGGATCAAGTTTTTTTTTTCTTCCAGGGTTTGAACTTGTGGTGTTCGTTAGATTTAACAAAAGAAAATGCAATCTCTAGCTACATGCAGTGTCCGTTTTACTTAGCTGAATTCCCTTGCCGATGGCTTGGATAAATTTGGAGCTAATAAGAACGATATAAACGGTAGGAATTTCGTCAATTTGTCCAAAGATTTGAGATGTCCGCCATTCTGTGTGGCTGAGCGTAGAGGGTCATCTTCAAGAATCAAGGTTCTTGCTCAGGAAAAAGAAAGCTCAGAAGATGGACGTGAAATTGGCATACAAGATGATTCAAACAAAACAAGCTCATAAGATGGACACAAAATTGGCATACAAGATGATTCAGTGAGTTTACATAAAGATCAAGGTTTGTGTTATTTATCTCAGTTATATTTCTTTTCCATGTTGAATCTATGATTATCACAACTACGAATGTCATAAAATTACAATCTGGGATTCATATTGCAAGTATTTTGGAAAGTGAACATGTTACATTCTCTATGGACTTGTAGCCGACATTTTWAAAAAACCTTAAATAAGGAAGAGTAGCATTGAACCCAAAGATAAGGCACTAAGATTTCACTCTATAACATAGGTCCAAAGAGCTCTAGTCTTTGTCCACAGTTACCCAGAGATCACGAAATTCTACATACCTAGAGACAACTTCAAAGATTATATGCAGGGAAACTAAATGATGACAAACCCAGAATTCGAGGAGATAATTGCATTCAAAAATTACCTTGTCTCGAAGAGAACAGGCATTTACACTGAAACATATCCCTGAAAAATCTCGATTTTACCCACAATTACCAGGAAACAACAAATTTCTAAACAAATAGAGACAACTTCAATGGATATTAGAATGATGACCAACCTGGGTTTCAATGAGAGATATACCATTGAAATTTACCTTCTCTGGAAGGGAACGAGCTCCTACTGTGACAATGTATTGTAGTGTAGGATCCCTAGAAAGGATTGAAGCTCCTGCCAATTTACTAGGAATTAACAACCAGCTTGAAATGTACAAGCACTTAGCCGTTTTCTCCGCCATTATCCCACCTCAAATGTACCAATGCACAGGGTGGCATTCAGTTGCCATCAACCATGATTGAATTTGCATGGAAGGATGAGAGAAATGCGTCCATATCGCTGAAACTCCTCCAAAGATACCAATGATTCTATACTTAGCAGCTCTTCAGCACCACCGCCATGCACAAAGCCATGACTAGACCAACACCAGCGCACACGAGGCCACGAAGAGGAGTCTTGAAAGGGATGAGCACCTGGAGGAGGGGGCACGTCGGCCTCATGCGAGGACCCACGGTGCCGATTTCTTATATATGTAGTGTTTCAAGAGTAAATTTTTTTATTTAAAAAAAAAAAACTCTAATTGTTTTAAATTAATTGTTTTAATTTTTTTATTATTATTTTAATTATAATTATTCAGAATTATTTATTTTAATTTTAAATTCTTAAATTAAATTGGTTGGTATCAAAATTATTTAAGTTAATTTTAATTATATGTAGTTAATTATAATTAAATTGGTTAAATTCTTAAGTTAAATTGTTTTAAATTAGTTTAAAATTTTAATTAATTTCATTTAATTAGGTCCTTACACATGCTAATTTAACCAATTTAATTAAGTATTTTGTCTTTTTAAATGAATAAAAAAAAAAAATTGAATTATTTCACTTAATTAAAGGGTTTTGAACCTGCGACCCCCACCAAGCGAAGCACCTTAAAAAGAACACTAACACCAGTGCGCCCTCATAAGTCTTTACAAATAAATTCTTTTACTTATTTAGATTAATGGTAACACTATCGAGATAAGAGTAGTATTATTATTAGGAAGATACAGTATGCAGATCAAGACTAACTAGCTTATTGCCTAACCTATTGATCCGGAGCCAGCTAACCGAGTTGAATCATAATTAGTGAATGCACTAGAAATCAAGGTAAAGGCTTATTTGGCATCGCTGATCTTTGTATCCCAAGTATAAACTCCGATTGTCCAAGCATCAGGTTCACGAGACCGTACACACAATTCGTTGAGCCGAGCGCTAAGTCCCTCCACTCCATTCCACCAGTTAAAATCAATGCTAAATCTCAATGTAGCAATCGACAACGCCAACACTACGTGCCAAAGAAAAGCTTCTGAGTCAAGCATCGAAGGATATTTAGTTATAAGCGTAAAGTTAAAAGGACTTAGACCAGGACAAGTGGGAAGGAGGTGACATATGCACTAGGAGAGTAAGCATAGGAAGTGGCGAGTATGATGCAAGGCTAGCATAGCTACAGGGCAAGGGAACCAATAGTTTTTTCATAGGGGTGAATAAATCAAGCTTAGATGCTTAATCCTAACCCTAACCTAGCCAATCCCCTAAAGGAGTAATGTCTGTTTACAGACAAGTAAAGAAAACTTATGCCTAACCCTGTTTCTAGTTTGAGTAGCACCAATTTGAAACATCCTGGAACTCACCTTGACAACTTTGGTTGATGCAGGTTAAAGCATACAGGATGGTTAGGAMTCGAGGGAGTCGAGGCAGGGGATCGTCTTCACAAGCACCACCAACACCGCCAACGACACCACCACCATCACCCGAACTAGCCCTCATAATGCACTCGTTGGAAGCCATAAATGAGACTTTAAAGGGGCGACAACTGGCAGGGACTGAAGTGGAACCCCCACCGTCTGGAACGGGTAATCTAGAAGCATCAAGGGATTCAGGGGGAGGACCTCCACCCAAAGACATCATGCGAGAATTGCAGAATATCAAACTTCCAAATTTTTTGGGGGGTCGCGCCAGTGAACACGCGGAAGCATGGTTAGAAGGCATGACAAGGTGTTTTGCCTTAAGGGACTATGCGTCCAACTCAAAGGCAAAGATCGCAATTTTTTTAGTTAAGAGATAGTGCCTTGAACTGGTGGGGCAACCTGGAAAGACAACTGCACCTTACCCCAGACAGAGTATCTTGGGAACTTTTCGAGGAGAGGTTCCGAAGGAAATATCTACCAGCATACTACGAGGAACAATAGGTAGGGGCATTTCATGCTTTAGTACAAGGAAACAGAAATGTAGAAGAATATGAGATCAGATTTATGGAACTGGTCAAATATGTTTCGTATATGGACAATGACCAACGACAGGTAGAGTGCTTCATCTATGGATTAAACCCTAAGATAAGAGCTATGGTGCGGATGTGGAAACCGTCTTTAGTAGCGGAAGCGATGGAAAATGCGAATTATGCGGAAGAACACATGAACTTAACCGGGGGTACAAGACCGACATTTCCGCATCGCTCTGGATTTGTAGGAAAGGCCCTGAGGACATTTCCTAGGGGAGGGGGCTCAAGGCCACCGCCATATGGTAACAGAGTCGCACCAAGGACAGTAGCTGCAGGGATTTCAATGGCAGCGAGTGCAACATCTCGTTCATCGCCAACGACGCAGACAGGTCCATGACCATCTCAAGGAACAACGAGTAGGGGCAGGGGTTCCAGGGGAAGGAACTCATTTCAGAGACAGTCACATAACATTACATAGGTTCAATCTCGTGTTGCCTGTTGGGGGTGCGGAGGACCCCATTACCAGCGTGACTACTTAGAGTTACAATCAGGGTTTATGCATAGAGAAGGAAAGGCACCAATGGGAAGATCAAGTAGTAGCCACCAGATTTACGCAGCGGTTAATAACCGCCAGGCCGAACATCAATCCACGGTGGTGGAGTCATTAGGTACGCTAAATCATATTAATGTTAAGATTTTGTTTGATTCTGGTGTGACAGATAGTTTCATTTCACCATCTGCATTAGAAAAGAGTGGGTTGGCAACCTACGAGCACGATGACTTTAAACAAGTCGAGATGGCTTCGGGGGAAAAACAAGCGGTAGGACCTAGTGTTGATAATTGTATAGTAGACCTGGGAGTGTGTACTACCAGGTTGAAGGTATACGTCATTGCTCTTGGGGCATATGACCTAATCATTGGAATGGATTGGTTAGCAACTCACTGAGATTTGGTAGATTGTTTCGCAAAGAGGGTGCTTTGTGTCGACGATGACGGAAGACCAGTAGAGATCCAGGGTGTATAGAGAAAAGTGTCATTATGCTTTATATCAACTATGAAGGTTAAGCGATGCTTGAGATAAGGGTGTCAATTGTATGTAGTGGAAGCAGTGAATGAAAGGAAGGGACCCTCATTGGATCAGTACCCGGTATTGTCATAATTTCAGGATGTTTTTCCGAATGAGTTACCAGGGTTACCTCCTGAGAGGGAGCTTGATTTTACTATCGAGCTAAAACCCAGTGTAGAACCAATATCCAAGAATCCATATCAGATGACAGTGCTGGAACTTTGTGAATTGCAAATGCAGTTGAAAGAGTTACTGGACTTGGGGCTAATAAGGCCCAGTGTCTCACCTTGGGGCGCACCAGTAATCTTTGTAAAGAAGAAGGATGGATCCTTACGACTGTGTATAGACTACAGGGGCTTGAACCATGCTATAGTGAAAAATAGGTACCCGATGTCGCGAATAGATGACCTCTTTGATCAGATGAAAGGAGAAACAATATTCATAAAGATTGATTTGCGATTAGGGTATCATCAGTTAAGGATTAAGGAAGGTGATATCCCAAAAATTGCCTTTCGAACTCGGTTTGGACATTACAAGTTTGTTGTAGTACCTTTCGGATTGACCAATGTGCCAGCAGTATTCATGAGCCTCATGAATGACGTATTTCGGAAGTACTTAGACCATTTTGTACAAGTGTTTCTAGATGACATCCTCATCTATTCCAAGAATGAAAGAGAACATGAGGAACACCTACGAGTAGTGTTGTCCTGCCTTAGGGAGAACAAATTATATGGGAAGTTGTCAAAGTGTTCCTTCTTCCAGAAAGAGATACACTATTTAGGTCATATCATTTTCGGGGAAGGAATCTCTGTGGACCCAAAAAAGGTAAAGGCCATTATGGAGTGGCCAGTGCCGAAAAATGCCCACGAGGTGAGAAGCTTCATGGGGCTAGCAGGTTATTATCGGAGATTTGTGGAAGGATTCTCAAAAATAGCGAAACCCATCACCACTTTGCAACGCAAGGGGGTCAGGTATGAATGGATAGAAGAATGTGATAGTGCATTCATTGAGCTTAAGAGGTTACTAACCAGTGCGCCAATTATACGAGTGTTGGATATGGAAAAGACTTCACGGTCTACATGGATGCCTCGAAGCAAGGGCTGGGGGCCGTGCTAATGCAGGATGGAGGAGTGATAGCCTATGCGTCAAGGAAGTTGAAGAAACACGAAGAGTTATATGTGACTCATGATTTAGAGTTGGCAGCAGTAATGCTAGCTCTGAAAATTTGGAGGCACTATCTTGTGGGGCGGAACTTTGAGCTCAAAACAGACCATCAAAGTTTAAAACATCTCTTCACTCAAAGAGATCTGGATTCTAGGAAAAGGCGATGGAGCGAGTTTATGAGTGAGTACGATTTTGGTATTTCGTACATCAAAGGAAAGGAAAATGTGGTCGCTGATGCCTTGAGTAGGAGACCACATATCTTCTCCTTGGTAACCTTAAAGGTCAATTTGAGGGAACATGTGTTGACACGACTCCAACGAGATAGTTGGTATTTAAAGGTTACTTCAAACCTCCAGAGCGAGAGGCAGTTAGATCCAAAGTATGAAGGATATAGTCTGGAAACAGACGGACTGTTAAGATATCGAGGAAGGATGTACATCCCTGAGAATGAGGATATTCGAAGCATCATACTGAAGGAAGCCCATAGAGCATTTTATTGTGCACATCCGGGTGTGAAGAAGATGTACGCAGATATGAGGAAGATCTTCTTTTGGGTAGGCATGAAGCTTGATGTAGTCCATTTCGTCGCCAACTTCCTAGAGTGTCAACAAGTGAAAGCCGACTACCATCACCCGACAGGCCTCCTACAACCACATGATGTCCCTATGTCCAAGTGGGAAGTCATCTCTATGGATTTTGTTGTGGGGTTGCCGCTCACATCTCATAGACACAATTCCATTATTGTGATAGTGGATAAGTTAACCAAGAGTGCTCATTTTATTCCGGTTAGAGACACTTATGATGTCACTGATGTGGCATGTGTGTTTGTAAGTGAGGTCATCTGTTTGCACGGGATACCTAAGAATATCATTTCAGATAGGGACTCCAGATTCACTTCTAGGTTTTGGACAAGTTTACAGTTAGCGTTGGGGACTCAGTTGAACTTAAGCACAACTTATCATCCTAAAACAGATGGGAAAACTGAGAGAGTAAATCAAGTCATGGAATACATGCTTAGGATGTATGTCATGGATAATCAAACCCAGTGGGAGAAGTACTTACCTTTGGTAGAGTTTGCCTACAATAACAATTTTCATAGCTCCATCGGAATGCCACCCTACGAAGCTTTGTATGGGAGGCCATGCAGAATGCCATTGAGTTGGGATAGACTAGAAGACTGAGTAACAGTTGGGCCAGAATTGATTCAAGAAATGGAGGAACAGGTGATTCAGATTAAGTAGAGACTAAAGGAAGCACATGATAGGAAGAAAAGCTATGTGGATGCACACAAGACCGACCGAAGTTATGAAGTGGGAGACCAGGTTTTCATTCGTATCAGGCCTAATAAGAGTACCATATAGTTCGGGAAGGGGACAAAGTTGTCACCTCAATTTATAGGACCATTCAGGATCCAAGAGAAAATTGGACCCGTTGCATATCGTCTTGTACTGCCACCCCAATTGCATAAAAATCATAATGTATTTCATGTATCTGTTTTACGTCATTATGTTGCTGATGAATCACATAAACTAAATTGGAAGGAATTGCAGGTATCGTACGTGGGAACCCTCACGATAGAACCATTACGCATATTGGACCGTAGAGTCCGACAGCTCAAGAACTATCTGGTAGACCAAGTTAAGGTCCAGTGGAACAAGTATAGTCCAGGATCTGCTACTTGGGAAGACGTCGAGACACTACGGCGAGACTATCCCTCACCTTTTTTGACCACCTCGAGAACATGTTTCTCAAAGGTTGGGTGTATGTAACACCACCTTTTGACTTAGATAGCCAAGATTACCTAAGGCCTATATACTTTATTTTCTAGTCACAATGAAACTATTAAGTGATACACTTAAACTTTAAAATTTATGAACTTTTATGAATGTTTAAATGTTATTGATGATGATGTATATGATGCGATCTACTACGTGAATGTAAATTTTA
>ML778714.1:385104-397379 GCA_009831015.1 Picea engelmannii
TTGTTATAATTTTGATTAATTAATTAATTAAATTAATTACCTATCACATTGAATGAACAGGGTAATAAATTTAATAGGGTTAATAAATTATATTGTTTAAATTAAAGATTACATATACAGAGGGGATAAGGGGCATTAATAAATGGATAAGGAACATTAATAAGTGGATAAGGGGCATTAACTAGGTGGGTAAGGTAATAAATGTGTAGGTAAGGAAGTAAATGAGGAAAGGGCGATGAAGGAGGGATATGAGGGGCGGAGGTTTACGAAGGAGGGAGGACCATTCTACGGGGAGAAATTTTTGGAGGGTTCTCTTGGATTGTGTAGGGGAGTTTGAGTTTTATAGTCGGGAAGGGTTAGTACATGGGGCACCAATTTACTGGGGGTTTTGGGCACGGGGGCTAGGATATCCATATGGTATCCTGGAGCTAGGTAGTTGTCCTAGTTGGTAGGGTGGAAACTCGGTTTTGTGCAGAGTTGGTCTATGGCTTCAAGATGGGCAAGGCAATAGCAAGAAGGTCAACAAGGAAAGTGGAAAGCGGAGGGTTAGCATCAGACCAAGGTATTTTAAATTTACGTATTTGTTTTATTCTGTTATAAAATTAATATTCGTTGATAAATTTAACATGCGTATGTGCTAAATTAAAAGGAATTATTGAATTTTTTGAAATCAAGTAGAATTTACTGTTATGTTTGTGTAATTAATTGATGTTAAATTTATTCGGCTACTACACCATGTCTATATCACCTTTTGTGATGCAGTAGCGCATCGATAGCCACTATTTATCTGGATCCTGTCTTGGTTGTATACACATGGCTTGACGTGTAGCCCATAAGTTAGTGATGTCCCCATATCGTGCGACAACCTCTCGTGTTATTCTCCATGATCGGATAATAGTTTACTGTATGCCCCATAGGTATGCTTCAAAGATGATTCCATTTTCCCTCTTATGCCTGGCTTGTGGCCCAGATCTTAGTAATAGATATCTCGCTCTCGCTGGCTGTGGTCTAGTAGCAAAAACTACATATTCTAGTTCCCACCATCCCATGAAGGCTACGAGGGTGAGTAGCCATGAGTAATGGAATTATGTACCAAGGTCCTAAGAATCATTGCAGTCCACTTGGAACAAGTTTAATAGATAAGGTGCCCAGCTCACAAAGGTGCCTTCTACGCACTGAGCTGTAACTGCAATGACTCTTGTTGGTACTTCGTCTTTGCGGCATTTTCTTAACAATTTACAGGATAATATTTTTGTGCCCAATTGTGTCGCTGCATTATTGATCCATTTGATTATAATGCCTCTTGTCCCCCTGGTGGTACCATATTTTTTCTTCATTTCCTCTGCTAATGCTTTCCCCTTGGATTATCATCCAGAAGTAGCACGAGATCATACCCCAATTGGGTAGTCTTGTTATCTACGCTAAGTTCAACAGTTATGGGGATGGGTTTGTCCAACCATATATGCCCTCTGCGCATGATTTCTAACAACTGCTCAATGCATGTTGTCGCATACTAGCCTTTGCCAAAATGTGGAAGTTTCAACAACCCTAAAATGTGTGTTCTGTCCAGTCCAAATACCCATTGATGTGGCTGGCTGATCATTTCTCCAAGTTGGTTTACCACTATGTTCTGCATAAAAACCCTTGGCGCAAGTTCCAGGTACTTGGTTTCATCTGATACGTCATGGTCAGAATACTTAAGCTTTTTGACATGACCTAGTAGTTGTGACTCTACCTGTACTCCCTCTGGTATGTGTGGTAGCACAATTTATGTTGTCGGTTTCTTGCGAGGTGAGCTTGGTATCAGAACTCTGTCTTCTTGTGGTGGTGGTTGGTACAAGGTTCCAACAACTCCTGGTTGCTGCCCTGTAAGCCATTCTAGCCAAGCTAAGGTAGTTCTCGTGGTCTCTTCTGTTGGTTGGCCTAGGATGGGTACCTACGAATCGTCTGGTTTCCCTTTTGATCCTTGATTCTGTGTCGTTCTGTTACCTTTGGCGGTTGGTTCAGTGCTTTCTTGTTACACTTCCTATTGGGTTTCTGCTTCCTGGTTCTGAGGTTCTTGCGCCGCTGCTGGTGTGTCCTATTTTAGGTCCTCTTCTTGTGGCTGATGAATCTCTTCTAGTATCGATGTAGAGTTCACTGGTGGTATCTCTGGGGAAGGGATATCATCGATATCAATGATCTCCGACGTGGTGGGTAGCCGACTGTCCTTATACAACTTCAGTTGGCTCCCGTTGATCATTCCTCTGGGGTCTGTGCCTGCTAAATCTCTTAACTGTACAACTCTGTTGTCTATTACATATTTGACTTTGTATGGTCCTAACCAATGCATTCTCAGCTTTCCTGGGTGTTGAAGTGATTTGTTGTCATAGAGAAATACTAGATCTCCTTCCTTGAAAGTCTTCTTCTTAATGTGTTGATCGTGCCATGCTTTGTCTCTGGCCTTCTACACTTGTTGATGGAATCCTGCCAGGATTCAGTCTTCTTCCATTGCTAACAACTGGTTCAGTCTTTCCTGTATTGTGCCGCATTCTGTCATTTGTGTGATAGCTGCTATGCGTAAGCTGGGTACTAAAAATTCTAATCGCACTACCACTTCTTGTCCATAGAAGAGTTTGAATGGTGTGTGCCCTGTCAATTTATTGCATGTCATCTTATACGCCCATAATACTGCTGGTACTTTGAGGTCCCAATTGTCTCTGTTGACGTTGTAGATCTTTGTCAGTGCGTTCTCTAGAATTTTTTTAAAGGCTTCTACTGTGCCATTCGCCTATGGATGATACGATGTGCTTTTCTAGTGGTGAAATTCAAATTCTTCGAGCATTGCGCGGATGGTGCTATTTATGAAATGTGTTCCTTGGTCACTCATCAAAACTCTTGGCCACCCAAACCTAGTAATTATGTGTTCAAATAAGAAGTGTGCAGCTGTCTCTGCACTGCAGTCTTTTACTAGTGCGGCTTCCACCCACCTTGTTAGGTATTCCATCATGGTGATGATGTATCTTTCTCCTGTTCTTTTGTTTGGTGGGTTAATTGGTCCCACAAAGTCTATTGCCCATTTATCAAATGCCTATAATGTCACTTGTGATTGTAATGACATCTCATCCCTTTTGTTGGGTTTGTCTACCCTTTGACAAACATCACATCCTTGAAAGTACTCTTTCGAGTCTCTGTGAATCGTTGGCCACCATAATCCTGCACGGAATACCTTCTGCGCGATAGCTTTTCCCGCATAGTGTCCTCCTACCAATCCCTCATGGGCTTCTGCTAAAATTCTTGGTCGTTCATTCTCTAACACATACCTTCGTAAAATACTATCTGCACCCATTTTATATAGATGTCCTGAGATCAGTTGATAATCGGTTGCGCGAACTACCAGGTTCTTCTTCTGCACAGTTGTATATTATTACGGTGTAGTACCTGTGCTCGAGTACTAGATGATCTCTGTGAATTAGTCATCAACAATATGTACTGAGCATAATTGGGCATTTGGAAAGTTGTCTTCTAAGTTCATGGGTTATTATCCATTTGTGACCCGTGATAGGTGGTCAGGTCCTACATTTAGTTTTCCTGGTTTAACTATTACTTCGAAGTCAAATTCTTGAAATAGCAGTAACCATCGACAAATTCTCCCCCCAACACTAGCTTGTTGACTAGGTATTTTAAGGATGAGTGATATGTAAAGATATTAAAATGTTTTCCCAATAGGTAGTGTCTAAAATTCTGCAGTGCGTAAACCATATCCAGGCCTTCTCTTTTCATCACGTTATAATTCTATTCTAAGTCTGATAGTTTTCTACTTGTGAACACTATCAGGTGATCCAAGTCTCTTGCTTCTGGATGTGCCAAGATAACTACAAGTGTTATCACTGATGCATCTACATGTACATGGAATGTCTTTCCCTAGTCTAAAAATACTAATATCGGTGCAGTGACCATCTTTTCTTTCAGAGTATCCAAATCGTGTTGACACTCATTGTTCCATTGGTACTTTGTGTCCTTTCTTAGAAGTTTTTCCATTGGTGTTGTGATCTGCGCATATCCTTTGATGAATTTCTTGTAGTATCCTGTGTGTCCTAACATCGCTCGTAGCTGACATAATGTTTTTGGTGCTGGTAAATTAACGATGACTGCAATCTTTGCCAAATCGACCAATAGTCATTGTTTGCATACTATATGGCCCAATAGTATCCCAAATGGTGTCCCAAATATGCATTTCTTTATGTTTATTGATATTTGACAATGTCTGCATCATTCTAGCATTAAGCATAAAACTTCCACATGTTTTTTCAATAGACTATAGACTGTCCAGTCATCCAGTTATACTTCGAGAAACTGATGGATGAATTCTTTAAATGATGCGATAACCACTCTGGACAATATTGTTGGTGCATTCTTCAGTTCAAATGGCATGATTCTATATTGGTAAGATCCCCAATCCATCACGAACATGGTCTTGTATCTGTCCTCTTGTGCTATCTTGATTTGATGGTAGAATGAGAATCCATCAGTGAATGAGTAATCTTCATTTCCCCCCACATTCTCTAACACTTCATCTGTGAACGGTGTAGGGAATGGGTTGTGTAGGCATGCATCATTCAACTTCCTCAAGTCAACGCATATCTTGATCCCAATTCCTTGTTTCTTTTCTTGTACAACCATCGGGCTTATCCATTCTGATTCCTCGACTGGTTCAATTATGTCGGCTTCGACCATTCGGTCGATCTCCTCTTTAACTTTATGTTTATATATGGGGTTCAGTCTATATGGTCACTGTTTAATCGGTCTCGCTTCAGGTCTGAGAGGTATCTTCATCTCTCCCAGTTCTCCTACTATGCCCTTCATCTCTGTAAATGTTGTAGGAAACAAGTCGCTATACTCGCATAACAACTTTGTGATGCTTTCTATTGTTGGCTCATCCCAGTAGTCTCCAATGCTGGTCATTTTGGGATGTTCAGTTTTTATGATGTTAACTTTCTTTACCTTGATTGGTGCAGAAATAACTTCGGATTATATGGGTGGTCCCTTCACATCTCTTTCGCCTTCTACTTCTTCAATCTGAATGTGTGGGTCATCTTTGTCCGATGCTTCCTCCTATACATGGTAACATGAAAGTAGTTGCTTGACTTTCTACTTATTTCACTGTTTCTCTTCGATATTAAGTTCTATTTCCATTTCTTCAATGAATATGACTCCTCTGATCCGTTTTAGGGCTGCATCTATGTTGGGGTTCTCATGCTCGAATGAGAAAGTGGTGGTAAAGTTTTGTTGCAATGTCGTCCATGTTGTAGTTCCTTTGCGCAGTTCCTGATCTGTATATCGGTTTGTTGGTATTCCCTCTAATGTGTGAATGAAGTGGTGAGGCCATTCCTCTGGTGGTGTCATTTTCCACAACGTTTTTCACTCCTCCAAGTGTTTTTCTTGTGTCCCTAGTCCTTCATATCTCTGTTGTTTGTTGTTTGTCTATTCTGCGTGGAACCTTATGCAAAGTAATCGCTTACATTGGTACCAGTTTGTGATAGTCTCCTTGTGTGCGCCCCACCATCTTGTGGGTGTGGCCTTCAGTGCTAAGTCCAGTGCTAGTAGCCTCTAGTTCTCTAATACTTCTTCTTCATATTGTGTCAAGAATTTTTCCAAATCATTTAGTCCGTGGAAACTAGGTGGTTCTTTGATTTCTATGCCTATCCATCATACTGCGCAGTCTATTCTTTCACATCTTCTTGTGGATACTTCGTGTAGTCTATGCTGCTAGTTTTCTAGCCCGGTGTCTGAATCTGTTGCGCATGAAGTAATGCTGTGCCAGCTGAGTACCCCGTTTTCAGTTGGGTTTACATAATCCTCCTCATGCGCAGTTGTTCTGTACAACTAGCCGATCTCCTCTAAGTCCAGGAAAGTGGGTTCTATGAACCTGTCCCCTTCTGATGGGTCTAGTGGTGCTATGACCATGTAATTTCTGGATTCAAATGTCATTTTTCTTGTCTTCAACTTGATTATGGTCTGGTTTTCAAACGCCCAATCCAGACCGATTAGTGTCAAGTATGGTGTTGTTCCATCTGCTATTTCGATGACTTCAAACTCTGATTTAGTGTGCACTCCATCAATATCTACTGTTAATCCTTTCAGTCTCCCTATTGGTAGGACCCTATGTTGGTTTGCTAGTTTTAGTTGGACATTTGAGTATCCCAATTTTGTCTCTCCCGTGCATTTACAATTTTTCTTGGGTATCACATTCGCTTCAGATCCTAGGTCGAGTATGATGTCTTTCATATTAAAATACCCAATGTTAGCATTTAATCTAAATTCCCTACTTGTTCTTCTTCTTGTGTGTAGATGATTGACAATTTTCAGTTCTAGCTTTTGTTCCATCTCGCTGCTACATTTTTCTAGGATGTTTTGCAATATTTTCATAGATGAAGGATCACTTAACATTTGTATGCATGATTTCAAAAAGTATTTGATAATACTTACTTGTCCCTTGGGTGGAATGCCCTTGGTATAATCCAATGATAGCGACATTCATATTCTGGGGCTTCATGGACTGGTTGTGTAGTGGAAGTCGACGCTGTGTCCACCTTATGAAATTCTTGTCTGGCTTCCTTAAAAGTCTCATTTTCTTTGGGTGCATCGAACTGTTTTCATGGCTCGATGTTCTTCTTTACCCATTGGTTCTGTGCAGGTTCCTGTAACAACCCTAGTTAAATAGTTGCATAGGGTTTATTAAGTATAGTTAATTAAATAATTAATTGTCTTAATGTGTATTAGTTAAGTAATGATTAACTATTAATAATATTAATTAATTAATTAATTATTTTTTAATAAATGTCGATTAATTAATTAATTGATTACTTAACACATTCAATGATTTGGGTAATGAATTAAATGGCTTAATAACTTTAAATTATTTATTATAAGACTTTACGTATGCAGGGGGGAATGAAGCATTGAGTGGAGGGATAAGGTAATAAATGGCAGGATAAGGTAATGAATGGAGGGATAAGGTCGGTGGGCATTGAAATAGGGTAGGGAGTCGGTGAATGGGAGGAGATATGACTGTGCATAGGCTTTGGGAAGGGTATTATGAAAAATTGGGAGGAGAGGACTGTAATTTTTCTGTTGGATATTTTTCTAGTTTTGGAGGTTGGGTGAACTATGGCAGGGGGCACCAGGTTGCTGGGAGTTTTGGGCTCAGGGGCTAGGAATCCTCATGGAATCCTAGAGCTAGGGAGCCGGAT
This sequence comes from Picea engelmannii, assembly GCA_009831015.1. Lineage (NCBI taxonomy): Eukaryota > Viridiplantae > Streptophyta > Pinopsida > Pinales > Pinaceae > Picea > Picea engelmannii. Next base: position 392,337 of record ML778714.1, read on the forward strand.
AGGCTGCTCCTAGTTGGCTGGGTGGTTAGTCGGTTTTGGGCAGGGTTTGGTCAGAGCATCAGGCAGAGATTGGATAGAGCAGCAGGGAGGACAACCAAATAAGCGAGAATTTAGCATCAGGCAGAGGTATTTTTATTTATAAATTTGATGGGTTATGTGGTTGTTATGTAATTTATTAGATTGTTGTTCATAAGTTCAAATTTTTGTTTCTCATATGATAAATGAAAGAAATTACTTATTGTTTATGCGTTGAAGTAATCTTATCTGTTTAAATTTATGAAATTTTTTAGGCTTAATTAATTTAGGTCCCTACACATGGTATCATAGCTTCAGTTTGAAGAACTGGACCCTTAAGGGCCTACCTACTCACCTACCCAACTTAGGAATGGAACTATACCCACCCAAAAATTTAAACAACTCTGAAACCCTTTAATTAGATGAAAATCCAAGTTCCAGCTCCACCTCTTCTTAACCTGCAAGCCAAGCACAATTTTTTTTTAACACAGATCTGTATATAAATAATATGCACATTAAAAATGTACAAGACATAATAATGTACTAGTTGAAGTGTTAAATAAATTTTAACACTTGTTTCAAATAAACCAACCTATGTAAATGAATACATTTATATATATATTCTGCCCAGGAATGTATGAACATGTTTATAAATAAACAAGCAAACCTCTCAAGGTGCATGTGCTGGATGCATAGGTACATACATTTCATGCACCTATTACTCTTAGCTTGCATATATCCTTGACTACCACACTGTCTTAAATTGGAAAATCTTAGATAAAAGGGAATAAATTATTGGTTTGGCTAAAGGTTGATAAGCACTTTAGTTCATTTCAGTGTAACTAGTCTTGTTGAACTACTGCCTTCCAAAAATTGATATCATTTATAGTTCTATTGTTGGAATAATTATGACTAATATGTATTTTGTGTGAAAACAAGAATAAAATAGAAAGCTACAACCAAAGTTGAAGGTAAAGACAAGAACTAATGGCTGTAATGACAACAATAATAACTACCAACATACAATAAACAAAGTCGGCTCCAAGGCCCTCCTAGCCTCATGATTTCACCTATAGCCCTATTGTTCAACAAATATGGGACTTAACCCTCCTCAAAACACATGGATTTATGCAGAGACTCCTTGTCAATGTGACACAGTCACTCCTGATATATTTCAGCCACACGATCTACCAAGAAAGAGGCATCAACCCCCTTAGAGATGCACCAGCGTCCCTCCTAGAACACGCAAATCAAAGAGCACCTGCAGTCATACAACACACAGGTTAGTAAAACCACAATAAACACATCAAATCCCAAGATCAAGTCACAAAGAAACACTCACAAAAAGCCTTGACAACACATACCAAGTGCTAAGGAGGGTGCACATAAGGGGCCAAAAAACATGCACTACGCAGCCTGCAAAACCAAGCGCCAAACCCATGAGTCGTTTGTGCTCAACGCGTAGGGTAGGAGCCGCAGACTAAGAACCGAGCAAAGTCACATGGAGGAGGATCTAGGGGGCACATGTACAAAGATTTCTTTATGGTCTCATGTCCTGTATGAAGATCCAATCATTACTATTAATCTCAAATAGGTCTAGATACAAAAAAAGATCAGTTGGCAAACAGGTTTGCAAATTTGTTAAGTAGTTGTTCAATGGAGTGGATAACTATCAGCTGGCAAATAGGTCTGCAAATATGTTTCAAGTAGATGTTCGATGGGCTGGATAATTATTATATTCAAAGGGAATGGCACAATAGATGAGAAAAACAGGCTGAAAATCCTCGCAATCATGTAGAAGCATTTAAACCCAGATGTACATGAATAAAAGAAGGGGGATTTGGGGAGGGAAATTCAATTAAGCCCGAGGGTTTGCAGATCTCTTAACGAGAGGGAAAGATTGAGAAAAGCACATGAACGAAACCTGGGCAAACATATTTCCCAGTAGCAAATTGGAAGAGGATGGCTTGAAAAAAAAAGAAGATCATTGATGTGCACATAAATGAAGGAGAACAGATGATATACAAAGTAGGTTATCCTAGATGATTGACAAGTAGAAAGAAAGATGATAGTATGGCCAAAATTGAATACAAATTGTAGACATGAAATTAATATTGTTAGAACAATGATAAGCCACCGTGTCATCTACATGCTTTCAAAGTTTAAACATTAGATTTCTACTTGTGTTCATTTGAAAAGGAAAGCGAGGTGCTCTAAAGCTCGAAGCAAAATGGTGGCACGTTGGTAATAGGGCTGGTTTCATTATAAACTAAAACTACGACTCTACAAATCATCAAAACCAGTAAAATAAAATGAAAACTACATTTATTTCATTAAAAGATAAACCAAAACATAATTTTTGGATGTTTCGGAGATAAAAGTCATTGAAAATACAACAGACAATATTCCATTTAACCAAGAACCCACCAAAACATATTTGGGACTGCTATTCAATAAAAAACGAAAATGAAAAGCCCACGATACAACAAGTCGTCACCCAAGTCAAATGCCAAGCCACCGAGGAACGAGGGAACACACCACTATGCTTGATGTACCCTCCATTCCTGGAACTTGAGGATACCAGGGTCGACCTAGCAGGGAGATGGCCATGGCCGCCAGTCTCATCCTTCACCTTGAATGCTTAAAAGAAAATGAAATGTAAAGAGGAGAAGGGTAGGGTTTAAAGAGATAAAAAGGAGGAGATTAGGGTTAAGGGATGAGCACCAGGGGGAGGGGGTATGTGGGCCTCATGCGAGGACCCACTGCTCGACCTTAGATATATATATTTTTAATTATTATTTTTATTTTTATTATTATTTATTATTATTTTATTTTTATGTTATTTATTCTATTTTGTTTTAAATTACGTTGAATTATTAAAATGTGTTATAAATTACTTGTTTTAATTGTATTTTAATTTATTTATTTTTTAACTGAAACGGGTGTATCTTTATTTGAATTGGTAGGAATTTGGACTTACGCCATTGCTGCCATCATTACATTGCATCTATTTCTGTTCCATGTTACATGCTACAGAATCCTCATGGGTTACATAGATGGATAGAGCTATCCCCGTTTATGAGAATTTGACCTTTCCCAAGTGTACAGCCCTTGTTTGCCAAAAGATCAGCTTCGTTGTTCAGATTTCTGAGAATGTGGAAGCATTTGTAGGATTGAAAATCGAGGAGGACTTCCTTCAATCTGCTCAGAGTTTTGTTAAGACTTGCATTGGTGAACAAATTCTCCGAGTTTAACTTTTTAATTAGGATCTCGAAGTCTCTGAATACTTGGATTTATTTCTCCCCTCTATCTCTAGCAATTTGGCAGGCTTTAAGAAGGCTTAAAATCTCAGCTTGATTGTTAGATTTCTGCCCAATTCCCCAGGAGAAGTTATCCCTTCTAACTCCATCCGGGGCATAGATGACCCCACCTGCTCCAGCAGCCCCGAGATTGCCTTTAGAGGCACCATCAAAGAAGATCATAGATATTTTTTGTTTTTTCCACCACTCTTGAAAGTTCTCTTCAGGTTCTCTTATTCTCCAAACATGATTCACCAATTGAGGAACAAAGAGCATCCTCCGGGGGTAGGGGGAGAGAGGGACCAGCCACCTTTTTTCTTCAGGAAGCAGCAAAGGATCTGCAGAAAAGTACTACTGTTGGGCAGCTTCCAGGAGGAGGTATTTTGCTTTAGCAGCTACAGCAAAAGAAGTTTGTTCCTTTCCGTTAAAGATCAAGTCATTTCGGGCCAGCCAAGTCTGTCAGCAAGTGAATTTGGGGATGACATTCCAGATTTTCCTCCAAAAAGATTTGTTGGGGATTTTGTAGGGATAGCATTGGTTCCAGGAGTCGAAGAAATCAGCTACAGATTTATATGAGGGGACAGTGATGTGGAACTCATGAAGGATAAGACACCACACATCTTTGGCAAACTTACAATCCATGAAGAGGTGCTTGGCAGTTTTTGCATTGGTTCTGCACAACTCGCATCTGTGAGGCCCAGCTATGCCTCTTTTCATCAGATTGTCCCCGGTTAATAATTTATTATGAGCCAGCATCCAAAAAAAGAAGTTGACTTTTGGTAGAGCGAGGGGCTCCCAGACTTTCTTCCAGAAATCCGGATTTCTGCTGCTGTTCTTGATGGGTTGAAGTGCGATGTAATCTGCAGCTGATGTATAGGTTCCAGAATGCCCCCATCCCCATATTTCCTTCAACCTTCTTCTCACTGGGGCTGCGTCTTCCAGCATCTCTTCGAGCGCAGTCATCTGTTGATTTAAGCAACCAGGGATGCCATGGAAATCCCAACCATTCCATGCACCACGAACATCCCACTTGGAGAGATCGCAAACGCTGTTGATTCCAACGCGTTCCAACCAGTTTCTTAATTCAACAATTTCATCGTTTTCTGAAAGAGGGGCTCTGTTCATTATTCGATCGTGCCACAGTTTTGTATGTTTACCATTGCCTGGAATTTTGTATACTCTTTCTTTGAAAAAATTCAGACTTCTGCTACATAGTTTCCATACCTGGGAGACGTTGATTGTTTGAGACACCTAGAGATTTCGAAGCGGCACCTTATGGGCATACTTTGCTTTCAGAGTTTCACTGATAGGGTGCTTTGGGTTCTCGTATAGATTCCAGAGGATTTTACCTCCCATCGCCAGATTGACCATGGCTGGATCCCGGATTTGCAGACCTCCCTCTGTGAAAGAGCGTTTGACCTGATCCCATTTCACAAGGTGCATTTTATGAGTGTTACCCTTCCCACCTTGCCAAAGGAAGTCACGTATCAGTTTGGAGATGTGATCTGTCACCTGTTTTGGGGCGAGGAGGAAGACAGCTTGGTAGATTGGTAGTGCGGAGAGCACAGACTTGATCAAGGTGACCTTACCTCTGGAAGTGAGCCAATATCCTCCCCAGATTGTGATCTTTGACTTGATTTTGCTGATGACTTCAGACCACAATGTTCTCTTATTACAGCCATTTATTATAGGGAGTCCAAGGTATTTTATCTTCTCCCATTGGGCTTGG
>ML778714.1:398670-440282 GCA_009831015.1 Picea engelmannii
ATTGAATTTTGACTTCTTTATCCAGCAGTGCTGGAGTGATATCTCTGTTTTCCATATCGATTTGCAGCTCCTCAAGGGTCTGCACAATTTCTTTTCGGTGACTAGTTGGATTTGGAGCAGGTTTTTTGATCCACTCCTTCAGATCCTGCTTTGTGGCTTTGCTCTTTTTCTCCCACACATAGCCGGGGGACCCTGAGAAGGATTTGCTCCAAGCTGTTTTCACTATGTCAAAAAAGCCTTCTCTTTCAGTCCATAGAGGGATGAAACGAAATGGGATAGGACCCAAATATTCTTCATCTTCTAGAGAAAGTTGGACAGGCTTGTGGTCTGAAGTCAGTTTGGGAAGGATTTTGGTGGTAATGGTCTTCTTGGTTATCATCAGAGCACCCTGAACCAGAAATCGATCCAATCGGGCGGAGATATGTTCCCCTCCCACTCTGTTATTGGACCAAGTGAAGAGCCCTTTCGCCAGAATGAAATCAACGAGGTCCCAATCCTGAATGAGACCTTCGACCAGAGGGAGGAAGGGGTCTTTGCTGTGTGTGCCTCCCCTTTTTTCCTTGAATTTCAAAACAATATTTAAGTCCCCTGCCAAAATGATATTTTTGGGGGAGTGCTGCTCGAGGAAGGCTATGAGGGAGGTCCAACAATCTCTTTTTTCTGAGTATAAAACAGGAACATAAAGATTGAAGAGGGAGAAAGTTAACTTACTTGAGTTATGCATTAATTCCTTGAAGATCCAGTGTTGTGTTTCATGAGAATTTTTCAGCTGGAAGAGATCCTCTGACCAGAGGGTTGCGAGTCCTCCGAAAGAGCCTCTTGAGCTAACAGCTTTTCCTACCGTTTTTTTCCATTTCTTCTTGCTGATGTCTAGGAGGGCTTTCCCCTCTATCTTTGTCTCTTGGAGCAAGAGGATATCTGAAGGCTCCATTTTGAGAAGATCTTTGATCGCTTCAGCTTTCGAGGGATTACCCAGACCTCTGCAGTTCCAAGAGACGAGACGCATTATTTACCTGGGAAGTGGAGGGAGCCTCCCGTGGGGGGCCTGGTCCTGGTATTTCTCCCAATAGACATCTCTATAGTGGGCTGACTTCCTTGAATTTTGATCCTTTCAGCCTCCTCTTCCCTTTCTTCTCTGCGAGATTTCCTGCCAACGTTTTTTGTAGGTTGCTCGTAGGTTTCATCCTCCGAGGACCCGGAACTGTCAATAGGATTTTTCCTTGTGACATCTGCATATGAGGGATTTGAAGGGCTTCCTTGGGTGGCCTCAGGAAGTGACTTTTCCCCACCATCTTGAATATTAGTGGGAGGTCCAGGCTGGTCCAGGGTTTCCTGGTTTGCTGTAGCTGCCTTATTCTGACTGTTTTCTTTKCCATTTGAATTTTTACCTTGGATGTGATTGGAACTGCTTGGTGCCTCTTTCAGGGGACCTTTCCCAGTGCCCTTTTTATGATGGATRGRTTTTTGGACTAGAGTCCATTKCTCTCCATTTTGGTTCTCAGGTTGATCTTCTGCCTTTTTCTTGCAATGTTTGGCAAAATGCCCATAGCCATGGCAGTGTCTGCATTTAAATGGGAGTTGTTCATAGTCCAGCTCTTGGACATGTGTTCATCCTGTGACTGTGAGGTTGATGGCTTCTGGTAAACCCTCCTCCAGGTCTACTTCGACGCAAATGCGGGCACAAGAGTATTGATATTTCCTTGGGGCTTGATCAATGTATTTTCCTAAGGCGTTGCCTATGATCTGTAGAGACTTTGGGTTCCAGCAATGAAGGGGAAGGTGGGGAAGTTGCACCCACACCGGAACGGCCGAAGGAACGTCCTGAGCTGGATCAAAATCAGGTGACCATTTATTTAGGTATAGACCGTGCGGCCCCATAAAGTAAGGGCCATTCCTGAAGATCAAGCTTCTGTCCTCTGCACTTTCAAAGACAAAGATGAAGAAACCTTTGCCAACAAAATAACTTTTAACTCCCTCTTTGGTAAGCGGCTTCCAGTTCCTTTGATTCCAATCCTCCACCGACTTGGGAGAGGGCCAGAGGCCCGTGAACTGGCCTCTGGCCCTCTCATTTTAAATTTTAGAATGATTAATTCCAATTTTAAAAAAATAATTAAATTCAAATTTTAACTTTATTACAAGCATTAATAATATTAATTAAATATTGATTAATGGATTAAATGACTAGTGGTTAATTAATTAAACAATTAAATGATTAATAAGAAGGATTAATTAATTAAATGATTAATTAATTAAAAAGTGTAATTAACATAACATATGATTTGAATAAAATTTATATTGGATTAGATAAAGTTTGGGTTAGATTAAATTTTGTTGGAGCAGACGGGTTTTGAACCCACGACCACTCACCATAGTTCAAGCCTAGGAAAACAACCAAACACCAACGTGCCACACATGAGTCATTATAAAATAAATTCTTATACATAAATAAATTAATAGTCATAAAATACTATCCCAAAGTATAATGTACAATTATCCATGTTAACCGAACACTGAGTTTCGTGCCCTCAACCACCGAGCCAAGCACCAAGTCCCTCCATTCAATTCCACCAGTCAAAGCTAAGCACTAAGCTCCAATGCCTGAAATCCACTCTACAATCCTCAAGACTCACACCTGTAGCCACCAAGACACACAATTCAACGCATATGTACAATGCACCAAGGAAAGCTCACGAGTCAAGCATCGAAGGATAACCTTAGACTCATTTCATTGACATTAGGTTGGAACTCACCTTAATTAGTTGTAAACGCAAAGTATAAGGACTTATAACAAGATAAGCGGGAGGGGGCTTCATGCGCACTAGGTAGGTAAGTTAGAGAAATTGCCTAGTATGGTGCAAAGCTAGCATAGCTACCGGGTGAGCGAGTCAATAGTTTTCTTAGGCGAAGAAATCAAGCTTAGATGGTTTATCCCTAACCTAGCTACCTCCCCTAAAGAGAGCCACGCCTGTTTACAGACAAGTAAAAAAAAATTACACCTAATCCTGTTTTCTAGTTAAGTTGCGCAAATGTGGAATGTCCTTGAACTCACCTTGACAAATTTGGTTGATGAAAGTTAAATCATACAGGATAGTTAGGACTCAAGGGAATCGAGGCAGAGGAGCATCGTCACAGGCACTTCCAACACTACCAATGCCGCCACCACCATCGCCTGAACTAGCTCTCATACTGTGCTCTTTGGAGGCCATAAATGAGACTTTAAAGGGGCGTCAGCTGACAGGGATCGAGGTGGAGCCCCCACCATCTGGAATGGGTAATCTAGAAGCGTTGAGGGATTTGGGGGGAGGACCTCCACCCGAAGACATCACTAGAGAACTGCAGAAGATCGAACTTTTGAAGTTTTCCAGGGGTCATGCCAGTGAACGCGCAGAAGCATGGTTGGAAGGCATGCCAAGGTGTTTTTCCTTAAGGGACTATGCATCCACTTCAAAGGCGAAGATAGAAATTTTTCAGTTGAGAGACAGTGCCTTGAATTGGTAGGGAAACCTAGAAAGGCAACTACATCTTACCTCAGACACCGTATCTTGGGAACTTTTCGAGGAGAGGTTCCGAAGGAAATATTTTCCAGCTTACTATGAGGAACAATAGGTAGGAGCATTTCATGCTCTAGTACAGGGAAACAAGACCATAGAAGAATATGAGATTAGGTTTATGGAATTGGTCAAGTATGTTTCATATATGGATAACGACCAACGACATGTAGAACACTTTGTCAATGGGTTGAACCCTAAGATAAGGGCTATGGTGTGGATGTGGACACCGTCTTCAGTAGCATAAGCTGTGGAAACTGCACGTTATGTGGAGGAACACATGACCTTAACTGGAGGTACGAGACCAACCTTTCCACATCATCCTGGATTCGTAGGGAAGACCCCTAGGAAATTTCCCAGGGGATGGGGCTCAAGGCCACCTCCATACGATAACAGAGTCGCACCAAGGACAGTAGCCGCAGGGATTTCAATGGCAACGAGTGCAACATCTCGTTCATCACCAACAACGCAGGCAAGTCCATGACCATCTCAGGGAGCAACTAGTAGGGGCAGGGGTTCTAGGGGAAGGAACTCATTTCAGAGACAGTCACATAACATTGCGCAGGTTCAATCTTGTGTGACCTATTGGGGGTGCGGAGGACCCCATTACCAACATGACTGCCCAAAGTTACAATCAGGATTTGTGCATAGAGAAGGAAAGGCCTCGATGGGAAGAGCAAGTAGCAGCCACCAGATTTACGCAGCAGTTAATAATCGCCAGGCCAAACATCAATCCATGGTGGTGGAGTCATCAGGTATGCTAAATCATATCAATGTAAAGATTTTATTTGATTCTGGTGCGACAGATAGTTTCATTTCACCATATACATTAGAAAAGAGTGGGTTGGAAGCCTATGAGCACGATGACTTTAAACAAGTCGAGATGGCTTCAGGGGAAAAACAAGCAGTAGGACCTAGTGTTGATAATTGTATAGTAGACTTGGGAGTGTGTACTACTAGGTTGAAGGCTTACATTACTACTCTCGAGGTGTATGACCTAATCATTGGAATGGATTGGTTAGAAGCTCATCAAGCTTTGGTAGATTGTTTCGCAAAAAGGGTGCTCTGTGTAGACGACGAAGGAAGGCCAGTAGAGATCCAGGGTGTACAAAGAAATGTGTCATTACGCTTTATCTCAACTATGAAGGTTAAGCAATGCTTGAGGCAAGGGTGTCGACTTTATGTCATCGAAGTAGTGAATGAAAGGAAGGGACCCTCCTTGGATCAGTACAGGGTATTGTCAGAATTTAAGGATGTTTTTTTGAACGAGTTACGAGGGTTACCTCCTGAGAGGGAGCTTGATTTTACTATTGAGCTAAAACCTAGTGGAGAACCAATTTCCAAGACTTCGTATCGGATGATAGCACTAGAACTTTGTGAGTTGCAAATGCAGTTGAAAGAGTTACTGGACTTAGGGATAATAAGGCCCAGTGTTTCACCTTGGGATGCACTAGTAATTTTTGTAAAGAAGAAGGATGGATCCTTACGATTGTGTAAAGATTACAGGGACTTGAACCATGCTACAGTGAAAAATAGGTACCCGATGCTGTGAATAGATGACCTCTTCGATCAGATGAAAGGAGCAGTGGTATTCTCAAAGATCGATTTGCGATTAGGGTATCATTAGTTAAGGATTAAGGAAGGTGATATCCCAAAAACTACCTTTCGAACTCAGCTTAGGCATTACAAGTTTGTCGTAGTACCTTTCGGATTGACCAATGCACTGGTAGTATTCATGAGCCTCATGAACGACATATTCCAGAAGTACTTAGATCGTTTTGTACAAGTCTTTCTAGATGACATCCTCATCTATTCCAAAAATGAAAGAGAACACAAGGAACACTTACGAGTGGTGTTGTCCCGCCTTAGAGAGAACAAATTGTATGGGAAGTTGTCGAAGTGTTCCTTCTTTCAGAAAGAGATCCACTATTTAGTTCATATAATTTCCGGTGAAGGAATCTCTGTGGACCTAGAAAAGGTAAAGGCCATTATGGAGTGGCCAGTGCCAAAAAATGACCATGAGGTGAGAAGATTCATGGGGCTAGTAGGTTATTATTGGAGATTTGTGGAAGGATTTTATAAAATAGCGAAACCCATCACCACTTTGCATTGCAAGGGGGTCATGTATGAATGGATAGAAGAATGTGATAGTGCATTCATTGAGCTTAAGAGGTTACTAACAAATGCACCAATTCTACAAGTGCCAGATATGGAAAAGGACTTCACAGTCTGCATAGATGCCTCGAAGAAAGGGTTAGGGGCCGTGCTAATGCATGATGGAGGAGTGATAGCTTATGCGTCAAGGAAGTTGAAGAAACATGAAGAGCTATACGTGACTCATGATTTAGATTTGGCAGCTGTAATGATAGCTCTGAAACTTTGGAGGCATTATCTTGTGGGGTGAAACTTTGAGCTCAAAACAGACCATCAAAGTTTAAAACATATCTTAACTCCAAGGGATCTGAATGCCAGGCAAAGGCAATGGAGTGAGTTTATGAGTGAGTACGATTTTGGTATTCTGTACATCAAGGGGAAGGAAAATGTGGTCGCATATGCCTTGAGTAGGACACCCTGTGTCTTCTCCTTGGTACCCTTAAAGGTCAATATGAGGGAACATGTGTTGATGCAACTCCAAGGAGACAGTTGGTATTTAAAAGTTACTTCAAACCTCTAGAGTGGGAGGAAATTAGATCCAAAGTATGAAGGATACAGTTTGGAAGCAGACAGACTATTAAGATATCGAGGAAGGATGTACATCCTTGAAGATGGGGATATTCGAAGCATCATATTGAAGGAAGCCCATAGAGCACTTTATTGTCCGCATCCAGGTGTGAAGAACATGTACGAAGACATGAAGAATCTCTTCTTTTGGGTAGGCATGAAGCGCAATGTAGTCCATTTCGTTGCCAAGTGCCTAGAGTGTCAACAAGTGAAAGTTGACCACCATCACCCGACAAGCCTCCTACAACCACATGATGTTCCTATGTCCAAGTGGGATGTCATTTCTATGGATTTTGTTGTGGGGTTTCCACTCACATATCATAGAAACAATGCCATTCTTGTGATAGTTGATAATTTAACCAAGAGTGCTCACTTTATTATGCTTAGAGACACTTACGATGTCACTGATGTGGCATGTGTGTTTGTAAGTGAGGTTATCCATTTGAACGGGATACCTAAGAAGATCATTTCAAATAGGGACTCCAGATTCACTTCTAGGTTTTGGACAAGTTTGCAGTCATCGTTGGGGACTCAGTTGAACTTAAGAACAAATTATCATCCTGAAACAGATGGCCAAACTGAGAGAGTAAATCAAGTCATGGAAGACATGCTTAGGATGTATGTCATGGATAATCAAACCCATTGGTAGAAGTACCTAACTTTGGTAGAGTTCGCCTACAATAAAAGTTTTCATAGCTCCATCGGAATGCCACCCTATGAAGCTCTGGATGGGAGGCCATGCAGAACGTTGTTGAGTTGGGATAGATTAGAAGATCGAGTAACAGTTGGGCCAGAATTGATTCAAGAGATGGAGGACCAGGTGATTCAGATTAGGTAGAGACTAAAGGAAGCACAGGATAGGCAAAAAAGTTATGCGGATGCACACATGACTGATCGATGTTATGAAGTGGGAGACTAGGTTTTCATTCGTATCAGGCCTAGTAAGAGTAGCATATGGTTCAGGAAGAGGACAAAGTTGTCACCTTGATTTATAGGACCGTTCAGAATCCAAGAGAAAATTGGACCCGTTGCCTATCGTCTCGTATTGCCACCCCACTTGCATAAAACTTATAACGTTTTTCATGTATCTGTTTTACGTCATTATGTTGCTGATGAATCACATAAACTAAATTGGAAGGAATTGCAGGTATCAGACGTGGGAACTCTCACGGTAGAACCGTTACGCATATTGGACCATAGAGTTCGATAGCTCAGGAACCGTCTGGTAGACCAAGTTAAGGTCCAATGGGACAAGTATAGTCCAGGATCTACTACTTGGGAAGACGTCGAGACATTATGACGAGACTATCCCTCACTCTTTTTGACCACCTCGAGAATATGTTTCTCGAACGTTGGGTGTATGTAACACCGCCTTTTGACTTAGACAACCAGGATTACCTGAGGCCTACATATTTTTTTTTCTATTCATAGTGAACTATTAAATGATACACTTAAACTTTTAGGACGTATGAACCTTTATGAATGTTTAAATATTATTGATGATGATGGATATGATGCGATATATTGTGAGAATGTAAATTTTATGAATGTTTAAATATTATTGATGATGATGGATATGATGCAATCTACTATGTGAATGTAAATTTTATGAATGTTTAAATGCTATTAGAATGATGTTGGATATGATGCAATCTATTTGGTAAAAGATAATTTTATGAATGGGTGTCGAAATTGAATTATGGAATATTATGAGATCTATTTCTAACTTGAAAACTTTGATGTCAAGTTGTTGGTACATGGATACCGAATTGAAATGATGGTTGTAGGCAATTACATGATGATAATGCATAAAATTGTATGAGTTTGTGTTACAGAATAATCTGCAAGTTATGGACCATGAAATAGCCAAGGGATAATAATGATGAAAGTGGATGACATGACCACTGGCTGAGAAGCAATATGGTATGAATCTTTGTATGTGAAATTATATTGGCTTGGATACATTGCTATGATATATGGACCAGTGCAGGATTTCAGATGATGAGACTGCCTAAAACCGAATAAATGATGACAAAACTCCCAACAACACAATGCCACTCTATATTCCATTGTAGGGTGTGGACCCTAGTTATGATTAGGAGGAGTGGAGGCATTTCCCACCGTATACCCTCTGAAACCTAAAGTCATGGGAGGATGGTGTTAGCTCACACTCCCCTAGATGTGTGATGATGACTTTCAGTTGCCTGTTGGGGAAGCTTGGTCAAGATAGTGAAACTTATGCTTACGGGTTCTATTTGGAGTTAGGTCAATATAGTTGACGCTCCAAGATATTCTAGCAGAGGAAGGATAGGAATGAAGATGGAAGTAAGTTCAGGAGGAAGGATGAGTAGAAATAGTTGAGAAAGTATGAAGATTTGTCTGATGGTGGAATTTATTGTTTTTCTCTTCTAAAAAGAAAATGTGTATATATGAATATTCATAATTACATAACTAAACCATAGTTGTCTAAATAAAATTGTTGAACTAGATAATTGTAATTAAAGGATTTCACAAACATTTGATTGGTTTTTTGTCTTTTATAAAAGAATAGTCTTGTTGATTGGATTGGATGCATACATAAATTACTATAAGGGTGATAGTTATTGATTATTAGTACATGCACACGACTTGTATGTATTAGCTACACATGCATTTCTTGTACATGTACACTAGTATGTATGAGTTTTCTTGGCTTACTTACTAATAATGTCGGTTAATTGTTATGAATGTGTGAACCATGTTTCTTTTCCTTTGTATCATGAAATATCTTAACTTCGGGACGAAGTTTCCTAAAGGGTGGGTGTATGTAACAACCTTGGTTAAATAGTTTCATAGGGTTTATTAAGTATAGTTAATTAAATAATTAACTGTCTTAATGTGTATTAGTTAAGTAATGATTAACTATTAATAATATTAATTAATTATTTATTGTTTAATAAATGTCGATTAATTAATTAATTGATTGATTACTTAACATATTCAATGATTTGGGTAATGAATTAAATGGCTTAATAACTTAAATTATTTATTATAAGACTTTACGTATGCAGGGGGGGGAATGAAGAATTGAGTGGAGGGATAAGGTAATAAATGGTAGGATAAGGTAATGAATGGAGGGATAAGGTAGGTGGGAATTAAAGGAGGGTAGGGAGTCGATGAATGGGGGGAGATATGACTGGGCAGAGGCTTCGGGAAGGGGATTATGAAAAATTGGGAGGAGAGGACTGTAATTTTTCTATCGGATATTTTTCTGGTTTTGGAGGTTGGGCGAACTGTGGCAGGGGGTACTAGGTTGCTGGGAGTTTTGGGCTTGGGGGCCAGGAATCCTCATGGAATCCTAGAGCTAGGGAGTCAGATAGGATTCTCCTAGCTGGTTGGGTGGTTAGTCAATTTTGGGTAGGGTTTGGTCAGAGCATCAGCCAAAGATTGGACAGAGCAGCAGGGAAGACAACCAGATAAGCGGGAATTTAGCATCAGGCGGAGGTATTTTTATTTATGAATTTGTTGGGTTATGTGGTTGTTATGTAATTTATTATATTGTTGTTCATAAGTTCAAATTTCTATTTCTTATATGCTAAATGAAAGAAATTACTTATTGTTTATGCGTCGTAGCAATATTATCTATTTAAATTTATGAAATTTTTTAGGCTTAATGAATTTAGGTCCCTACAATTCCTGTTGGATTGCATCATTTCTTGCCTTCATTCCACCATGAGTAACTATATTGATGTTTCATCCATCCTCCCTTTCTTTGTCTGAAATCCATTGAACATTTTGATTGTTTTGGTTCCTCTTTTCTTGGATCTTTACTAATAGTGTCGAACATTCCACTGTCTCGTGATCCAATGTGCGACAATACATTCAAGCCATTAGCGGCAGTGGGCATTCCCATGTGTAATGTTCCATTTTTTTACAGTTGTGACATGTGACTGGTCCTCTCCCACGTCTGAAACATCCTCTAGCTCATCCTCCTCCTTGATAGCATGCTCGGTCCCCTCTTGATGCGTTGTATTGTGGTGCATGATTATACTGCACGATATTATACTGGGGTTATGTCAGGTTGTACAATGCCTGTGTGTTATTGTATGGTTGTTACACAATGTTTTGATGGAGCTAGGGTTTGATTAAACTATGGCATTGCTTTCCCAGTCATCATTTCGGGCTGTACCCTGTATGCGTCTAATGTTCTTTCCCACATCAACTCCATAGTTCTACAATATTTTTCATCGTGGCCCACTGACTTACAAAAGGTGCAATAAGAATTCCTTGGAACTGTTTGGTACTTCTGCATCAACATGCAGTGGTAAGGGTCATGACCTTGTTTCTTGTATATTTGGAACCATAATCCTCCCTGCGGTAGCGGGTTTGGCATTCCTGTTTCCATATACTACACGAATGTTGGACATTCATTCTTGTGGTGTCCCTTCATCCTACATGTGGTGCACCAAACAACTTCTCGTTTGTCCTTGTTCTTATCCTGGTTCAACTGAAATGTTAATTTCTTGAAATCCTCCTTCAATTATTCAATAGCTGGGTCAATCCGCTGGTACTAGTTCTCTTCCAGCTGCAAGGCTCCTTGTAGAGCCTCAACTTGCGTCTGAAACTTCTACTGTCGTAAGGGATATATTAGGTGTGGGAGTAGTGAGTTGACAAATAGGGTCCTGTGTTGCATCTTGGTCATAAGGTATTTTAGCTTCCCCTTCAGTCGCTTAAATCTCTGGTCAATCTCTCATATAGACTCTCTTGGTTTCTGTCTTATATTGATCATCTCGTTCATGTACTGATCCTATGAGCTCGGCTTCTGGAACTCATTAATTAGTAGCTTCTTAATGTCTGCTAGTGTCCTTGTCATCCCAGGGGAATTGTTTGTGTCTAGACACATGTACCAGTCTAGTGCGTGCTCTCTTAGCGTGATTGCTAGCTGCAGAAGTTTGGTATCTTCATCAGTGATTTGTTTTCCCTCCCAGATCTTCACACAAATGAACAAATACTTCTCAGGGTATTCAACTGCTTCTCCTCGAAATTCTGGTAATCTAATAGTGGGATCGTGTCCTGCCATTCTAAATATTGAATGCTACCTCCGTCACACGATGTAGATACTTGACTAGTACTGCCTAAAATGGATCCTCCAGTTGTTTCCCCTGTGGTAGATGTACTTCTTGCTATCAGACTTCCTCCGAACTTTGGTTTTCTAAATGGTGGTGTTCTCTTTGGTGTATTGGTCGCACATGGGTTTATGGGTTCCACACTGACATTAATATGGAAAGGATGGCTATCTTATCTTCCCATTCTTGGGCCTCTTGTTTTCCACTCATAGGTTGCGCGCATGATTTCCTCAATCTGCTCCACAGCCCAAATATCCTCTACCTCTTCATCATCGCTTTCCAATCCCTCCCTTGCGGCTATGGCTCTCTTCTTGGTATTCACCTTATATTGGTAGGGTGCTCCGCTACGCATTGTTCTTGATGACTCCAAGAACCACTTGAGTTAGTCATCATCCATCAAGAATGGGTCCAAGAATTCCTCCTCCTTCTTTCCTTTATCCTCACCTTCATCCATATATCCTCTCTTTGTTAGTGCTTCTCCCCTTCCCCCATGCATGCAGGGAATTCTAGCTATCTGATTCCATTGTCATTACCCCTTTGTTATATAGCAATAATTTAATATAAGTATACAGTGATCAAATGTACCTTCCATGGGGTCTGCGTAGAAATTCCTACTCTGTTGCGTTGTATGACTTCGCTGTGTCGACTGCAAACTCTGTGATGAATCCTGCCACAATACTGTCAAACCAAAAGTCGACTACACGAGTGAATTTGTTGTTCACCTGTTGTAACTGCTCAACCTATACTGGGGTCCAATCTAGCTGCCGTATCTGGTTCATCGTGTGGTTATCTTCAACCTTAGTATCCACTCCTACAGTAGGTGGGAAAAATCACAGAAAAAGAGTCTGTGTAATTCCGTAAACACATATTTATCCATATTTTTACGAGGTGTGATGCTAGGGTTTCTATTGTCTTTCTGGGAAAACTCTAGCTCTTTAGTTCTCAACCAGCGTTTGATTTCTCCTTTCGTGGGGTTCCACGATCTCAACATTCCCTTCTAGTGGCTCAACGGTCTTCTGGTTTCACTCATTCTTTTCTTATACATTCTATCTCGTCTACTCAGTCCTCTCTTGTTCCTCTTAACATGGCAATGAAACCATTTGTTAGCTTCGCATGAACTACTCTTTCCTACTACCTACATAGTTGACCCAAGGTTAGAGTCTTTCAGGGTACCAACAAAGCCTAAAACTATCGTCCCCTCTGGTAAACCAGAAGGCAACACAACACACAAAATGCACTGAACAGTCTCACCCAAGATAGCTTTAAATGGATGGTTGTAAGAATCAGGTGTTTGCAGCCTAGGATTGAGTATGAGATATGGGATCTATATTTTGAGCCATTTATTCTAACTTGTGTTACAACCTACTGTTATTCTCTTTTATATTTTGATTTCTGTGGTATCTTTTCGTTATATCCCAATAACAATTAACCAAGTAATATAATAACTCATTCATTCATTACACACAATGCTTAACCAATAAAAGTATGACAAATATATGCATGCATTCATCATATTGCACAAGTATTACCATGGTTCACCCCCTCCTGGGATACGTCCACAAATATCTGGCTCTTGGCTCTCTTATTATGGTAGTTATATAATCTCGCATCGTGTGCTTAAAATTATCCTCCTATGGGTAAGATCTCTATGAGACAAACTAGACTGCACCAGGATCCTCGACTTGCGATCTAATCCTCAAGATCTACCTTCTCTCCTCCTCTCTAGCTCAATCACTTTACAAAAGTGGTTCTCTAATAAAAAACATTACATAAAAAAAAATCGAACCTTCATAGGTAGCGAATTGAACCCAACTGAACTCTTTTTATGATACCTCCATATCTATATTTATATCTATCAGGCTCTTCAACCATTTACACAAAACCTTACAATAACCCTAACCCTACTGTCATTAAGTCTTCCTTCTCTGCATGCATTCTTTTCTTCCCTCCAGTTGTCACCTCCTCCTTGCATGCGCGCATGCTGTGCTTCTTGCTAGTTGTTGCTTTCCAATTGCACACTTCTTTCCCACGATTTCTCTTCCAGTTTTCATTCTTCTTTGTGCACGCTTTCTTTCCCACTTTGGTCTACTGCCAACAACCCCCCAACACTAACATGTGACTTGTCCCGAGTCACCTAATCCTTCTGAGCTACCTAGATCTCCTCGGTGATCGTCTGTAACTTTTCCCTTAGCTCTGTTGCTTTTGTTAGTGCCTACATGGTCCTCTCCTTAATAATATCCACTACCTGAACTGCGACATCGTCGCTCAGTAATCCTACACATTCTATCTATTTCTGTACCATCTGTGTTCTAGCTTCTTCTGCCTATGTGAGTACTTCTGCTACCTGTTCTTGTAATGGTTCTATTTGAGCCTGATGCACCTGCTTCTATGTTTGCGCAGTGATAAGTTCTGCCTGCATCTTCTTTATCTCTTGAGTCCCCTTGAAGTGTTCTGGGATTGGTATGGTATTTTTCCTCTATTTTAGTTCTTGGATCGCTACATTGATCCTTTCCTCTTCCTTTTCCCCGCATTGAACTTGTGGATCCTCCTCCAGTCTTGTCCAAAGTTGTGCTGCTTTCTTGAGCAAGTTATTTGTCATGCTAACCTATTTCTCCATCTCTTGTAGTTGCGTTGTTGTTGTCTGCCTCCTTTTCTCCTTTACTGCTGGTGGAGTTGTCAGTGTTAGATGCTCTTGGAGATCTTCGATATCCTTTTGGTATCAAGCAATTTCCTGCGCAATCCGGTCGATCTTTTCTATGGCTGGGAGTTCGTTTCCTTGTGCAATGCTTGGAAGTTTTCTAAAAATTTCTCCCACTCTGTGTTCTAATTCATTTCTGCATTCTGTCTCCTCTTGAATTTCATATTTGGCCTACTCATACTCTTTTTCCAGCGCTTCCTGCTGCTTTGTTTCTTTCTGTAGCTCGATTAAGTTTTTATGTGCCTAAGACTGCATCTTGTGGTTGACGCTAACCTACAATTTGTACAGTGTCGTTGATGACATCTGTGTCAAGACCAATTGAATGTGGTCCAAATATTTCAGTGGTTTCTGTCCCACTATTTCATCCATTTGTAGCATGCTCGGTTTTATGTAGATTGTTGTGTGTGCGTGTGGCATTGGGAGGGCTAGGTCTCATTCTTCTACTTCCACTCTTTTGTTGGTTTGTGTTGTCAACTTCAGTTGATTATGGTCTGGTTGTCAAACACCCAATCCAAACCGAGTAATGTCAGGTACAGTGTTGTACCATCTACTATTTCGATGACTTCAAAGTTTGTTTTAGTGCACATTCCATCAAGATATATTGTTACTCCTTTCAGTATCCCTATTGGTAGGACTCTATGTTGGTTTGTTATTTTTAGTTGGACATTTGAGTATCCCAATGTTGGCTCTCCCATGCATTGCTAGGTTTTCTTGGGTAGCACCTTCACTTCGGATCCTAGGTCGAGTATGATGTATCCCATATTTAAATCCTCAATGTTAGCATTCAATATAAATTCCCTACGTTTTCTTCTTCTTGTGTGTAGATGATTGACAATTTTCGGTTCTAGCTTTTGTTCCGTATCGCTGCCACATTTTTCTAGGATGTTTTGCAATATTTGCATAGATGAAGGATCACTTAACATTTTTATGAATGATTGCAAAAAGTCTTTGATAGTACTTACTTGTCCCTTGGGTTGCATTCCATTGGTATGATCCAATGATAGTGACATTTCAGATTATGGGGCTTCATGGACTAGTTGCACAGTGGAATTCAACGTTGTGTCCACCTTCTGAAATTCTTGTCTGGATTCCTTAAAAGTCTCCTTTTCTTTGGGCATGTCAAGCTACTTCTTGGTTTAGTTTTCTTCTTTACCCATTGATTATGTATGGGTTCCTCTCGGATTACGTCGTTTCCTGTCTTCGTTCCTTCATGAGTGACTATATTTATGTTTCGTCCATCCTCCCTTGCTTTGGCTAAAATCCATTTAACATTCTGATTGTTCTAGTTCCTCTTTTCCTGGATATTTACTAATAGTCTTGGACATTCCTCTGTCTCATGATCCGATGCGTGACAATACATACAAGTCATTGGCGCCAGTGGGAATTCTTGTGCGTAATGTCCTGGTTGCTGACGGTTGTGACATGTGATTGGTCCTTTTCCACGTCTAAAACCTCCTCTAGATCGTCCTCCTCCTCGATAGCCCTCTCAGTCCCTTCTTGGCACGTTGTACTGTGGTGCCTTATTATATTGCACAGTATTATACTAGGTTTGCATCGAGTTGTATTGTGGCTGTGCGTTATTGTATGGTTCCTGTAGAGTGTTTAATTGCTGCTTCGCATTGTTGTATGGAGCCGGGGCTTGATTGAACTGTGGCGTTGCTTTCCCATTCATCATTTCGGCCTATACCCTGTATGTGTCTGATGTTCTTTCCTGCATCAACTCCATAGTTCTACAATATTTGTCGTCATGGACCACTAACTTACAAAAGGTGGAATAAGAATTCTTTGGAACTATTTGGTACTTATGTATCATCGTGTAGTGGTAAGGGTCGTGACCTGGTTTCTTGAATATTTCGCACCATAATCCTCCATGCGATAGAGAGTTTGGCATGCTTGTTGCCATATGTTGTGCGAATGTTGGACATTCTTTCTTGTGGTGTCATTCCATCCTTCATGTGGTGCACCAAATGACTTCTCGTTTGTCCTTGTTCTTATTCTGATTCAATTGAAATGTTAGGTTCTTCAAATCCTCCTTCAATTCTTCAATAGTTGGTTCCGTCTACTGGTACTGGTTCTCTTCCAGCTGCAAGGCTGCCTATAGAGCCTCAGCCTGCATCTGAAACTTCTGTTGTCGTAAGGGATATTTTAAGTGTGGGAGTAGTGAGTTGACAAACAGATATCGGTGCTACATCTTGATCATAAGGTATTTTAGCTTCCCCTTTAGTCGCTTAAATCTTTGGTCAATCTCCCATGCAGACTCTCCTGGTTTATGTCTTATATTTATCATCTTGTTCATGAACTAATCCTTTGAGCTCGGCTTGTAGAAGTCGTTAATCAGTAGCTTCTTAATGTCTTCCAGTGTCCTCGTCGTCCCAGGGACATTGTTCGTGTCTAGACTCATGTACCAGTCTAGTTCGCGGTATCTTAGCGTGATTGATAGCTGCGCAAGTTTGGTATCTTTATCAGTGATCTGTTTTTCCTTCCAGATATTTTCACAAATGAACAAATGCTTCTCTGGGTCTTCAGATGCTTCTCCTTGAAATTCTGGTAATCTGATAGTGGGATCATATCCTGGCATTCTAAATACTGATCTGCTACCTCCACCGCGCGATGTAGATACTTGACTAGTACTGCCTGAACAGGCTCCTCCAGTTGTTTCTCCTATGGTAGATGTACTTCTTGTTGTCGGACTTCCTTCGAACTTCAGTTGTCTAAACGATGGTGTTCTCTTTGGTGTATTGGCCACACATGGGTTTATGGGTTCCACACTGACATTAATATGGAAAGGATGGCTATATTCTCCTCCCATTTTTGGGACTCTTGTTTTCTGCTCATAGGTTGCATGCATGATTTCATCAATCTTCTCCACATGTCGAAGATCCTCTACCTCTTCCTCATCTTTTTCCAAGCCCTCCCTCGCGGCTACGAATCTCTTCTTGGTATTCACCTTATATTGGTAGGGTACTCCGCTATGCATCATTCCTAATGACTCCAATATCCACTTGAGTTGGTCATCATCCATCAATATTGGGTCCAAGAAATCCTCTTCCTTCTTGCCTTTATCCTCACTTGCATCCATCTATCCTCTCTCTCTCAGTGCTTCTCCCCTTCCCCCATGCATGCAAGGAAGTCTAGCTATCTGATTCCATTGTCATTACCCCTTTTTTATATAGCAGTAGTTTAATAGAAGTATACAGTGATTGAATGTACCTTCCGCGAGGTCCGCATATAAATTCCTACTCTGCTGCATTGTATGACTTCGCTGTGTCAATTGCAAACTCTATGATGAAGCCTACCACAATACTGTCAAACCAAAAGTCGACTGTGCGGGTGAATTTGTTATTCACCTACTGTAATTTCTCAACCTGTACTGGGGTCCAATCTAGCTGTCGGATTCGGTTTTTTTTGTGGTTATCTTTCAACCATAGTATCCACTCCTACAGTAAGTGGGGAAAATCATAGAAAAAGAGTTCGTGTAAATCCGTAAACACGTATTTATCCATATATTTATGAGGTGTGATGCTAGGGTTTCTATTGTCTTTCTAGGAAAACTCTATCTCTTTAGTTCTCAACTAGCCTTTGATTTCTGCTTTCGTGGGGTTCCACGGTCTCAACATTCCCTTCTAGTGGCTCAACAGTCTTCTGGTTTCACTCATTCTTTTCTTATACATTCTATCTCATCTACTCAGTCCTCTCTTGTTCCTCTTAACACGACAACAAAACCATTTGTTGGCTTCGCATGAACTACTCTTTCCTACTACCTTCATGGTTGATCCAGGGTTCAAGTTTGTCAGGGTACAAAAAAAGCCTAAAACTATCAGCCCCTCTGGTAAACCATAAGGCAACGCAGCACACATAATGCACTACACAATCTCACCCGAGATAGTTTTAAATGGGTGGCTGTAAGAGTCAAGTGTTTATATTCTGGGATTGAGTATGAGATATGGGATCTGTATTCTTAGCCATTTATTCTAACATGTGTTACAACCTACTGTTATTCTCTTTTATATTTTGATTTCCATGGTATCTTTTCGTTATATCCCAACAACAATTAACCAAGAAATATAATAACTCTTTCATTCATTACACACAACGCTTAACCAATAAAAGCATGACAAAGATATGCATGCATTCATCATATTGCACAAGTATTACCGTGGTTCACCCCATCTTGGGCTATGTCCACAAATATCTGGCTCTTGGGACTCTTATTATGGTAGTTCTGCAATCTCGCGCCATGCGCTTACAATTCTCCTTGTATGGGTAAGATCTCTATGAGGCGAACTAGACATCACCAGGCTCCTCGGCCTGCGATCTAATCCTCAAGATCTACCTTCTCTCCTCCTCTCTAGCTCAATCTCTTTACAAAATTGGTTCTCTAATAAAAAAACATTACATAAAAACAATCGAACCTTCATAGGTAGAGAATCGAACCCAATCGAACTCTTTTATGATACCTTCGTATCTATATTTATATCTATCGGACTCTTCAACCATTTAGACAAAACCTTACAAAAACCCTAACCCTACTGTCATTAGGTCTTCCTTCTCTGCATGCATGCTTTACTTCCCTCCAGATGTTGCCTCCTCCTTGCATGCGTGTGTGTTGTGCTTCTTTCCAGTTGTCGATTTCCTCTTGCACACTTTCTTTCCTATGATTACTCTTCCAGCTATCATTCTTCTTTGTGCATGCTTTCTTTCCCACTTCGGCCTGCTGCCAACAATTTTCTAAAGAATAGCCTTCATATCTAGGTATCAACATCATATCTCATCTGATATTGTATTTTTCTTCCTTGTACCAGTCGTCATCAATTTGTAATGCTAAAATATTTTCTCGAAGGTTCATATGTAGTAGTATTACTAAAAAAATGTGAGGTCTCTGACTCAATGTGCCTGCTATTCTATTAACCATCCCTTTAATATAAGTGATCTCAAAATCATACTCACTAAGTAGTTGTGACCAATTCCTTTGTCATGCGTTCAAGTCACTTTGAGTAACAATGTGATTTAATCCACTGCGATCAATTTCAGTTTGAATTTTCGTCTAATAAGATAATGTTTCCAAACTTGCAACACACAAACAATCACTAATAATTCCAAATCATGAGTTGTGTAATTCTCTTCATGCCTTCCTAATTTCCTTGAAATATATGTGATCACTTGACTGTCTTGCATCAATATTCGACCTAACCCTTCCTTGGATGTGTCTGTGCATACCAAAAATTCCTTGTCCATAGTAGGGACCTTCGGTGTTTTTTTTCGTTAATAACTCCTTAAGATTCTGAAATACTTCTGTGCACTTCTCTAACCATACAAATTTCTTATTCTTCTTCTACAATTACATGATTATATTTTCTATCTTTGAAAAACCTTCAACGAAGCATCGATAATAACCCGCCAATCCCATAAAAATACATACTTCTTGTACGTTCATTGGTGTTGGCCATTCCATAATAGACTCAACCTTTTTTGGATCCATAACGATGCCTTCTCCATATATAATATGCCCCAAATAATGAATCTTTGTCTGATTAAATGAACATTTAGACAACTTCTCATACAACTTGTTTTCTCTTAAACACTGTAAAACTAATCTCAAGTGTTTTTCGTGTTCTTCCTTCATCCAAGAGTAAATTAGTATGTCGCCAATAAATACATGTACAAACTTGTCTAGGTATTCATGGAATACCCCATTCATTAAACTCATGAATACGCCCGAGGAATTCGTCAATCCAAATGGTAAAACAATAAACTCATAGTGTCCAAATCTCATTTTAAACGAGGTTTTAGGGATATCTTCCTCTTTGATTCACAACTGATGATATCCCGATCTCAACTATATATTTGAAAACATCATTGCTCCTTTCATTTGATCAAAAATACCATCAATCCTAGGTAACAGATATTGATTCTTGAATGTGGCTTTGTTTATTTGACGGTAGTCAATACAAATCCTCCACGATATGTCCTTCTTTCTTACAAATATCATTGGCGCACCCCAAAGTGACACACTTGGACGCATAAGTACCAATGTCTAACAACTCCTTCAATTGCATTTTCAACTCCTGCAATTCCAATGTCGACATCCAATATGACGTTCTTGCAATTGATTTTGTTCCATGTTTTAGGTCTATGCCAAATTCCAATTCTCTTTCTAGCGGTAAACCTAGTAGTTCCTCAGGAAATACATAGGAAAAATATGATACTACCAGAAGGTTTTGTAATCCTTCTGTGTCCCCCTTTTTGATAAGGGATAAGATGGCATATAACTTACATCCCTTACGCATACGTTTTTGTGACTGTAGGGAAGAAATAAATCTCAATGAAACTCAGTTTCTTCCCATAATAACTCTACTTTGTCCCAAATTATCCGATAAATTTAATTGTTTCGTCTAGCAGTTAAGTATCACATCATGCGATTCTAACCAATCCATTATTATTACAATGTTGTAAGATCATAGGATTTTATCATAAAGGATTACATTCACGACAAAATCACCTAAATTAATGTTACAATCCATAAACTTTCCTCCAACTCTTTGTTTGACTCCTGAAGCCAATTCTACATATCTAAAATCATCTTGATCGATTGCCTTTACCTTAATTCTTTTAAGGGAAACACTATATATAAAAATTTCAGTAGCTCCTAGATCTATTAAAATAATAAAATGTTGATATGCGATCATACCTGACGTCTCAAGCACTATGGACTGATGCTCAGCCTAGTAGTTATTCACCACTACATGAATCCTATGGCCCTTGCCCAAATCTCCAAATGTTGTCGGTCATGTTGATCTAACAACTCTTTCCTTATCAATAGGACAGTCTCTCTGGTAGTGGAGCTCCTCACATGTCCAACATCCATTCTTCAGATTGGTGCCCCTAGTTCTAGAAGAAGAGGTTGTTGGCCTAGGAGTTTGTGGTCCTGGTCTTTGCTGCAGAATAGGTCTAAATTGTTGTTGTTTCTATGGGAGACGTTCGTGTTTCTGTTGTTGTAGTGCTTTGTATGGAGTCCTATGTTGAGGATTTTGTCAGTGTGGTGTCGAGAATATAGGTCCTCTGGGTGTATCATGGTGCCTAGAAGTCTGTTTAACTGGTGTTTGATGTTGCGACGCTCTAGGTGGTGCCTATCCTATCTCCCTGGAAGGAGTCTTTCCATGACCCCCACTGTCCAGCTCTTCCTCAACAATGAGATCCTTCTCAACTGCATTGTGCAAGGTCCAATACATTTATATCCTCGCCTTATCATGAATGTTGAAGTTGAGACTGAACACAAACGTGTTAGCCTTTAATTTCTCAGTGTTCAGATGTGGAGAATACTTGAGTAGCTCCATGTACGTGGCCTCATACTACGCTATTGTATGACTACCCTATCATAAGGCATTGAACTCATTAATATGGCACTCAATGAATTCATCTGATCATTACCTCTCTCGGAATCGTTCCTCAAAAAATTCCCATGACACATCTTCAATGACCATGTTCAGTTGTGGTAGGAGTGTCTTACACCAAATAAGCACACTCCCCTTCATTTGAAATATCGCCATGAATACCTTCATGTTGGAGGTGTAATCATGTAGTTCAAAGCACATCTACATATTCTCCAACCATGCCTCAGCAGCTAAGCCATCCGTGGCACCCCAAAACTCAGGAAATTTCACCTTCTCGAGTTCTCCGTGTATACTACTGCTAACTATTGGAGGGTGTTGTTGTTGAAATTACTAAGACAACTAAGAGGGGGGTTGAATCAATTGTTATTGTGCTTAAACAATTTTAAGTCTATTAATACATTCTTAATATTTCTTCAAGTGATCATAAACATTATACAACATATGGGCAATAAAAGTAATGAGTATCAATCACACATAAGGTATACACAGAGACAGATTTTCACGAGGAAACCTATAAAGGGAGAAAACCTCTTCTTCTTTGAAATGATAGGCAGTCTTTTAAGTTCTATACATCATCTATAATTGAGCACCAACTCAATGTGAAGCTGCTACCTCTATTTTACAAGTTGCAACTTGTTTGAGAGCACCAACTCTCTGGTTTCTCTAACACCCACTAGAAGGAAGAACCAACTGGATGGAAGCACCAACTTCCAATTACATAGGATCCAGCCTGTATAACAGAGAACACTTGTTCTCCCTTGCACCACCCTGCCACCCTATTTTCTCTGGCTGCAACCATATGGAAGCTACAACTCCCTGTGTTCAAGCTCCCACTTGAACCTCTGAGGACAACAGTCCTCCCTAGAACCTCCCAACCACCCTGGAATATAAATAAATAATTAAGAAACCAACTAAACAGATAAATTGATTCTTACCACATCTTCTCTATTATGTAAATCTGGTCTTCTTCTAACTGTTCTGCAATTCTTCTCTTCCTTTGTATATTCTGCAAATCTTCTCTGCTTCAACTTGTTCTGTCATTCTGCTCTGCTTCAACTTGTTCTGTCATTCTGCTCTGCTTCAAGTATTTTCCTCATCTGTTACTCTTCTCTGAGTTTTATCTCACACTGCGCATATTCTCAGTCTCACACTATGCATCCTGTGATTTTCCCTTTCTTACAGTTTAATTCATTTTTCGTCCAGAACAACCAGCCTCGCACTATTTGTATCTTTTTCTTTTATGCACAACACCCATGGCAGTTACTCTTCGAATCTTCTAAGACAAAAGAAAAACTGTCTAGGCAACTAAACAACAACCGATCAGGAATCATGAATCAGTTTCGCTAACAAATTCGTAACTGATCAATTAACTGTGAGAGAGAACAATAGCCCTCCAATCATATTCATGTTTATCTGCACCGTTGGATGAACTTTATTAATCTTTCCTTTAAATTGGGTTTCGGCATTTCGACATTCCTGTGGCCAAGTGTCTCGACACTTCATATCACGATCTTCGAAACTCCGATACAGAGATTTTCTGCGCTAGCTCCTTCCTCTATATGACCAAGGCCATGACCAAGCACTTATGCATAAAGTGATTTTCGCGAATTCGCATTTCGTGAATCTGGAGATGAGGCATCTCGACTCTCGAAGTCACGATCCCTGAAACCCCGAAATGGAGTTTATCGGAATTGATTCCTTCCCTTCTCATGACCACCGATGGTGACCATAGGCTATACCAAAAAGGCGCTTCATATTTCGCGAGTTTGTAAACTTCACTGAGTCTGATCGATGGTTGAAATATCCATAGATCTTACGGTCCAGATCTTATCGCGATCTCGCATCTTGTGAGTTTCCACACCATGCTCCATTGACTCCAAGTCGGTGACTTGTCCTATGATTCGACGGTCCAGATCTGATATTAATTCAATGTCTCAGATCATATCACGATTTCGCATCTCGCAAGTTTCCACACCATGCTCCGTTGACTCCAAGTCAGTGACTTGTCCTATGATTCGACAGTCCATATATGGTCTTAATTCAATGGCTTAGATCATATCTAGATTTCGCATATCGTGATTTTGGCGTTCTTGTGGTTATGTTTCTTGCCTCTCCAAGTCACGATTCGTGAAACTCTGAAATAGAGTCGAATCAATGGTCCAAATCACACCTTGATCTGACGGCTGTGATTAAATCGTGATTTCTCATATAGTGATTTTAGTGTTTATATTTCTTGCCTCTCCAAGTCACGAGTCGCGAAACTCCGAAATGGAGCCAGATCAACGGTCCAGTTCACACCTTGATCTGATGGCTGCGATTAAATCACGATTTCACATATCGCAATTTTGATGGTTATATTTCTTGCCTCTCCAAGTCATGAGTCACGAAACTTCGAAATGGAGTCGGATCAATGGTCCAGATCACACCTTGATCTGACGGCTACGATTAAATCGCAATTTCTCAAATCATGATTTCGATGGTTATATTTCTTGCCTCTCCAAGTTGCAAGTCGCGAAACTCCTAAATGGCTTGGGATCAACAGTCTCGATCAACACTTGATCTGATGGTCATCGGGAATTGTAAATGAGATCCAATGATCAGAAATGATGCTTCTCCTCCCAAGCTTACTTTGTTCTGCTTACTCTGATCTTTCCATCGATGATCTTCCAACAATATTCTACACTATCTCTTCTAAGCTTATTCGAATCTTCTCTGCAGTGTCTTCTCATAATGCCCATCTATTACATACTTTCTGTACTCATGCCATCTTCATTGTTATACTTGCCATCAATGACAAGTATACAAGCATGCGATGTCTGTTAAATATTTTCCAACATTCTCCCCCTTTGGCATTGATGGCAACACAATCACCCACATGCATTCGGACTCATTCATTCAGACTCTCCTCTAGGACTGTTTTCGGACTCATGCATTCAGACTCTCCTCCCGGACTATTTTCTCCCCCTTTGACATCAATGTCAAAGAAGAAACATGCTCCCCCTGAGCTGTTGCAAAACATACTCCCCCTGTAAACTATGAGCATCTTGGAAATACACCAGATATTCAATAAGTACTCCCCCTGACTAGGTGATAGATTAGACACAAGAAATTATAACCCCCAACTTTTGACGAAGATATCCAAAATGGGTTGTTGCTAATGGTTTTTTAAATATATCTGCAATCTGTTTTGTAGAAGGTATATAATTCAGTTGAAAAATTATGTTTGTAACTTGTTCTCTGAGAAAATGTTACTTTATTTGAATATGCTTAGTTTTGGAATGAAGAACAGGATTCTTGGAGACACTAATGGCACTGGTGTTATCACAGTGAATTGGAATGGGATAAGTGTAAGTTACCTCTAAATCTGCAAGAGTTTGTATCATCCATAAAATTTGTGTGCAACACGTAGTAGCAACAATGTAGTCTGCCTCTGTAGTTGATAATGAAATGGATCCTTGCTTTTTAGTAATCCATGCAACTAATGAGTCACCCAGAAAGAATGCTCCTCCACTGGTGTTTTTTCTCTCATCAACATAGTTTGCCCAATCTGCATTTGAATAAGTAGTTAACTGGGAATTCTGATTTCTAGGATACCACAGACCACAAGTCATTGTTCCCTTCAAGTATTTAAATATCCTTTTGACAGCTACCAAATGACTTTGTTTAGGAGCAGACTAATAACGACCTACCATTCCAACAACTTTCATTATATCAGGATGGGATGCTGTGATGTATAGAAGACTGCCTATCATAGAGTGATATGACCTTTAATCAACATCAGGTGAGATATAATCTTTACTCAGCTTACAACCAACCACTATAGGTGTACTAACAGGAGAGGAATCCTCCATCTGAAAAATTTTTAACATCTCTTTCAAATATTTTTCTTGAGAGATAAATATTCTTGCAGAACTTTGTTTTACTTGTAAGCCAAGAAAATATGATAGCTCTCCTATCATGGACATCTCAAACTCTATTTTCATAGATTTATCAAACCACTGGACAGACGATTCATTAGTACAACCAAAAATAATATCATCTACATAAACCAGAACAACTAATAAATTATCACCTTCAGACTTAATGTAGAGATTGTTGTCAACAGTACCTTTCTTGAACCCTTTGTCTTGTAGAAATTTGTCCAGTCTATAATACCAAGCTCATGGTGCTTGTTTCAGTCCATATAAGGCCTTCTTCGGCTTGCAAACATGATTAGGATTATCTGTCAATGAGAATCCTTTAGGTTGCTCCATATATACTTCTTCTAGATCTCCATTTAGAAATGTCGACTTAACATCCATCTGATAAACTTTAAAGTTCTTATGACATGAATAAGCAAGAAACATTATGATGGCTTCCAATCTTGCCATTGGTGCAAAAGTTTCATCAAAGTCCTAACCTTCAACTTGTGCATATCCTTTACAGACCAATATGGATTTATTTCTAACAACTTGTCCTTTTTTCATTCATTTTATTCTTGAACACCCATTTGGAACCTATTACATTCTTATATTCAGGTCTGGGGACAAGCTCCCAAGTATTGTTCTTTTCAATTTAATCAAGCTCTTCATTCATTGCTCTAATCCAATCATCATCCTGGCTAGCTTCCTCAAAAAATTTAGGTTTAGTCATAGATAAAAAGGCAACATGAGATTGTTATGAGTCTTTAATCAATTTCCTTCTTGTCTGAACTCCTTTATTTATATCCCCAATTGTCTGATTTTCGGGGTGATTCTTTCTAATAATTCTGAGAGGTGATTTTTCTTATTTCTGCTGATTTGTATCAGTCTGAGTATTTGTATCTTCATCTGATTCAGATTCTTCCTTTTCTGATCCTTGAACCTGTTCATCTTCATCTTCAACTATATCTTATGTTCTTGGTTCAGCACTGCTTACATTTCTGACTGGAATTTCTTCATCAACTTTTATATCTATACAATCAACTAGTTTATGCAGTCTCTTATTGTAGCATCTGTACCCTTTGCTATTTGTATCATAACCCAAAAAGATACCTTCATCATCCCGGTCATCATATTTTCCAATATTTTCATCATTGTTCTTGATATAACATTTACTCCCCAAAACTTTAAAATGCTTGATTGAAGCAGGTCTTCCAAACCATAGTTCATAAGGGGTCTTGTCACTGTGTGGCCTGAGATGAGCTTTGTTAAGGATATGAACAACTGTATGAATTTCTTCCACCCAATATGTCTGAGGTATGTTCCTTTCATTCATCATTGATCTTGCCATTTGTTGTATTGACCTATTCTGCCTCTCAACAACTCCATTTTTCTATGGAGTCCTTGGAATTGTGTACTCTCTTTTGATCCCATGTTTATCAAAGAACTCTTTGAAGTTCCCTGAACTAAACTCTCCTCCTCTATCAGACCTTACTACCTTTAATCATTTTCTTGTTTGATTCTTAGTCAAAGCCTTAAACACTTTGAATTTTTCAAATGCTTCAGATTTTTCTTTCAAAAAGGCAACCCAAGTTAGTCTAGAATAGTCACCAATAATCAACATAAAGTAATTTTATTTTCCTGTACCTTCTTTCCTTGATGGTCCACAGAGATCCATATGTACTAACTGGAGAGGTTTTTTTGTTAAAGAAATTTTTTATATTTGAACTGAGTGCGAGTAAGATTTCCTTTCTGATAGGGTTTACAAACAGAGTCATATGGATTTGATATCGTTGGAAGATATTTTACTTCCCCATTGTTTCTAAGTTTGATTATGTGATCAAAATTTAGGTGACCAAGTCTCCTATGCCACAGCCAACTTTCATCATATTTTCTTAAGTGACATTCTTCTTTTTCTTCTTTTAATATATAAACATTGTTTTCTGTTCTTATACCTTTTGCAACTAGCTATCCTAAATCCACATATTTTATTCTACAGTATTTAGAGGTAAAAACAACTTCACACCCTCAGTCACAAACTTGACTGACACTAAGCAGATTATGTTTCAAACCTTCTACAAACAACACATCTTGAGATTTCCTTTTTCCATTACTCAAACTTACAATTCCTTTACCTTTTATATTTCCTGGTGCATCATTTCCAAAAGTTACATTCCCTGATTTGCTATCACTTAGAGTTAGAAACTTACTTTTGTCTCCATTCATGTGTTTGGAGCATCCACTATCAATATACCAGGGATTCTTTTTTCCTTTGGGTTGATAGCACTAGTCCACACTTGTCATCTTCTTTCTTCTTCCAAACTTTGACATTTTCAGTAGTGGAGATCAAATCTGATTTGTAATTCTTTAAGTGACGGTTGGGAGCTTTATGTCCATAATTATGGAAGTTGTAACATTCTGGTTCAATGAATAATGGATCATAACGATTGTTATCCTTATAATTGTTGTTGTGTTTCACCTATGTCCTTCTCCCAGTCATCACATGATTTATAGTCTGTGTTGCTTGGTTGTCTGAATCTTTGTTGTGAAAGATAGTTATTCATTGAATATATTGATTGTTCATATCTAAATTTTAAAGAGAAGTTTATAGCTTTGTGACCAAAATTAGAGCAGAAAAAACAATAACCATAGAAAAAATCTTTGTACCTTGAAAAAATCTGTCTTCTTTGAGGAGGTCGATTTCTTTCATGCCGATAATCTTTCTGATATACAAATTCRGTTCTGRTSCTTTTTMTTTCATTYCTTCTTGGTGGYTGATTTTCCTTCTTTGTTTCTGCAGAGTGAYTGTTGTCAATGTTTGASGATTTGRCAAACTTGATMRRTTCTGTATTACTTGGATGATCACTACTTRATCCTTCTTYATATCCCAATCCAKCTTTCAATTTTGAATTTYTTTGCTGATTTAGAATGGAGGTTAATCCTTYYGAGGCTTTAATACTTGGCAGATTTTGATGATACAATCCCTTAAACTTCTCCATTTCGTTTCTTGTTTTTACTATCTCTTCTTCTAAGGCTTCACAACTGGCTTTCTTCTCTGACAACTATTGTTTTAGTATGTCTTCTATTTTCTTTGCCTCTTCTAATTTCACTTTCAACGGGGCAAAGTCTTCATCAAGCTATTTACTATCTTTCTTGAACTGTATCAACAATTGTTTTTGCTTTCTGTTCTTAATTCTAAGTCTGTCAATTTCTTCTAGTGCACTGATCAGTTCTCCTTCCATATCAACTACAACTTCTTCATCATTATCATCACTTGCTATAATTTTATTATCATAATCCTCTTTGGCCATAAGCATGAATTCATTTTCCTTATCTTCACAGGAAGAGTCACTATCGATGTCTTCAGAGGAATTTTCATTATTTGCAACCAAAATTTTCTTCTTATTATATTTCTTGTATTTTTACTTCTTTTCATCATCAGAGTTCTCGTCCTTTTTCTGATGGGGACACTTAGATGAAAAATGACCTATCTTACCACAGTTAAATAATTTGAAGTGTAACTTCCCTTGATATTTTCCTGATCCTTTCTTTAACCTTCTCACAAATTTTGCCTCAATATCATCTAATTCTGAATCAGTATTCTTGTCTTCTTTAAAAGATGCTTCTCTAGGAATGGATTTATCTTTGTTAATTCTCATTTCATATGCAGTTAGAGTTCCTAGGAGTTGATCAATGGACAGAGTTTTAAGATCACTTAGTTCTTCTATTGCAGAGACTTTTGAATTAAATTTATCAGGCAGAGATCTAAAATCTTCTGAACTAAGAGCGATTCATCAAACTTCTCACCAAGACCCTTCATGGCATTCACAAGTTCTTAAACTCTTAAAAAATACTTGCTAACTGTTTCATCTTCATTCATCTTTAGTTGTTCAAATTGTTCAAATTTCAATCTGTATGTTTGAAGTTTGGCATCTTTTACTTTCTCATTTCCTTCATAACTACTAATAAGTTTATCCCACATTGATTTGCCAGTTTCAAGATGCATCACCTTTACAAACATAGCTTCAGCAAGTCCATTCAAAATAGCATTCATTCCCTTAGCATTAAAACCAAACTCTAACTTATCATCCTTGGAGGCTAGCACAGCAGGCTTTATATATCTAGTCTCTACTACATCCCAAACATCAACACCCAAGGCCATTAAGTATGTTCTCATTCTAATCTTCCAGAAGGAAAAATTTGTTCCATCAAACAAAGGGGGCTTAGAGGCTGAAGTCCCTTCATGACTTGTCATGTTTAAGCCTACAGATCTACCTTTGAATAAAAGGAACCCGCTCTGATACCAATTGTTGAAATTACTAAGACAACCGAGAGGGGGGGGTGAATCAGTTGTTATTGTGCTTAAACAATTTTAAGTCTATTAATACATTCTTAATCTTTCTTCAAGTGATCATCAACATTATACAACATATGGACAATAAAAGTAATGAGTATCAGTCACACATAAGATATACATAGAGACATATTTTCACGAGGAAACCCATAAAGGGAGAAAACTTCTTCTTCTTCAAAATGATAGGAAGCCTTTTAAGTTTTGTACATCATCTATAATTGAGCACCAACTCAATGTGAAGCTGCTACCTCTGTTTTACAAGCTGCAACTTGTTTGAGAGCACCAACTCTCTGGTTTCTCTAGCACCCACTAGAAAGAAGCACCAACTCTCTTAATGTTCCAGCACCAACTGGATGGAAGCACCAACTTCCAGTTACACAGGCTCCAACATGTATAACAGAGAAAACTTGTTCTCCCTTGCACCACCCTGCCACCCTGTTTTCTCTGGCTGCAACCAGATGGAAGCTACAAATCCCTGTGTTCAAGCTCCCACTTGAACCACTGAGGACAACAGTCCTCCCTAGCACCTCCCAACCACCCTGAAATATAAATAAATAATTAAACAACCAACTACATAGATAAATTGATTCTTACCACTTCTTCTTTGTTCTGTAAATCTGGTCTTCTTCTAACTGTTCTGCAATTCTTCTCTTCCTTTGTCTGTTCTGTAAATCTGCTTTGATTCAACTTGTTCTGTCATTCTGCTCTGCTTCAACTTGTTCTGTCATTCTGCTCTGCTTCAACTTGTCCTTCCATTATGTTCTGTTTCAATTATTTTCCTCATCTGTTACTCTTCTCTGAGTTTTATCTCACACTGTGCATATTCTCAGTCTCACACTGCGCATACTGTGATTTTCCCTTTCTTACAATTTAATTCATTTTTCATCCAGAACAACCAACCTCGCACTATCTGTATATTTTTCTTTTATGCACAACACCCACAGAAGTTACTCTTCAAATCTTCTAAGACAAAAGAAAAAAGAAAAACCGTCTAGGTAACTGAAACACCAACTGATCAGGAATCATGAATCAGTTTTGCTAACAGATTCGTAACTAATGAATTAACTGTGAGAGAGAACAATGGCCCTCCGATCATATTCAAGTTTATCTGCACCGTTGGATGAACTTTATTAATCTTTCCTTTAAATTAGGTTTCAACATTTCAGCATTCCTATGGCCAAGTGTCTCGACACTTCATATCGCGATCTCTGAAACTCCGATACAGAGCTTTTCTATGCTAGGTCCTTCCTCTATATGACCAAGGCCATGACCAAGCACTTATGCTTAAAGTGATTTTCATGAATTTGCATTTCGTGAATTTGGAGATGAGGCATCTTGAGTCTGCAAGTCGCGATCCCCGAAACCTCGAAATGGAACTTATCTGAACTGAATCCTTCCCTTCTTGTGACCATCGACGGTGACCATAGGCTGTACCAAAAAGGCGCTTCATATTTCGCAAGTTTATAAACTTCATTGAGTCTGATCGACGGTTGAAATATCCATAGATCTGACGGTCCATATCTTATCGCGATCTCACATCTCGCGAGTTTCCACACCATGCTCCGTTGACTCCAAGTCAGCGACTTGTCCTTTGATTCGATGGTCCAGAACTGATCTTAATTCAATGGCTCAGATCATATCGCAATTTTGCATCTCGCGAGTTTCCACATTATGCTCCACTGACTCCAAGTCAGTGACTTGTCCTATGATTCGACAGTCCAAATCTGATCTTAATTCAATGGCTCAGATCATATCGCGATTTCTCATATCGCGATTTCGACATTCTTGTGGTTATGTTTCTTGCCTCTCCAAGTTGTAATTCACAAAACTCCAAAATGGATTCGAATCAACAGTCTATATCACACCTTGATCTGACAGCTGCGATTAAATCGCGATTTCGCATATCGCGATTTCGATGGTTATATTTCTTGCCTCTCCAAGTCGCGAGTTGTGAAACTATGAAATGGAGTCGGATCAATGGTCCAGATCACACCTTGATCTGACGGCTACGATTAAATCGCGATTTTGATGGTTATATTTATTTCCTCTCCAAGTCGTGAGTCGTGAAACTCCGAAATGGAGTCAGATCAATAGTCCAGATCACACCTTGATTTGACGGCTGCGATTAAATCGCGATTTCGCATATCGCGATTTCGATGGTTATATTTCTTACCTCTCCAAGTCGCAAGCCACAAAACTCCGAAATGGCTTGGGATCAACAGTCCCGATCAAAACTTGATCTGACAGTCATCGAGAATTGTAAATGAGATCCAACGATCAGAAATTCTTCTTCTCCTCTCGAGATTACTTTGTTCCGCTTACTCTGATCTTGCCATCGATGATCTTCCAAAAATCCTCTGCACTATCTCTTCTGAGCTTATTCGAATCTTCTCTCCAGCGTCTTCTCATAATGCCCATCTATTACATACTTTCTGTACTCATGCCATCTTCACTGTTGTACTTGCCATCAATGACAAGTATACAAGCATGCGTTGTCTGTTAAATATTTTCCAATAGTTTTGAACTCTCATTGGGCACAAACTCTTTTCCCTCATCCCGATCAAGGAGGTTGATCAACGCCTATGACATCCTCTGAAAGGATCTCATCATACCTACCACATCTCCCACTGCAACTTTCTCTTTTCTCATTATCCTGTCGTTCTCCCAGTGGAGAAGATCCCTCGAGTGTTGATGTACTTGGAGGAGGCATTCCTCTTTCTCCCGCAGCCCGACATCTACTCATCATGTTCCCTCTAACCATGATACCTGTCATGCACAAAATTCAAATTGTATTAGCAATACATATTTAACATAATTATAAATAGTGGAAGGTGGACGGTTCTGGTGTCGCATAGTTGAACCCGCTCTCATACCATATGTAACATCCCTCCATTCACAACACAAATGAAGGTGAACACAATGAATGTTTTTTTTTTCAATGGGGTTACACATTATCTGGTACGACCATTACATAAGAAAGGAAAATCAAGATACAATAATAAAAATAGATAATTTATCTATTCTTATCAACATCACCATATTCTTAATCAACTTCACTTCACAACAAGGTCAAGATACAATTATCAAATCACATTTTAATAAGTCTAAAGGATAAATAGTTTCTACCCGCCCAAAACCTAACCTGCAAGGTTAGGACCTGTTAGCACTAGAAGTCACACCTAGACTATTGTAGATGTAAGCCTAATACCCATCAGAATGTAAAGGATAGTGTTTTAAAGAGTGTGGCAAATGGATGTAAAACTCAGTTTAAGATGTCAATCACAAATATTTCCATGAAATACACACCAGCAAGTAAGGCTTTGAATAGCTTCAAATCAAGATTTAAGAAATATAAATGACAATTGGAATAGTTAGCAATAAAAGTGTAATATGCGTATCAGTTTATATTTCTGGGATACATATGAGAGAAAACTCATTTGAATAAGAACTTCTTAATCCAAAGATAAAAAATATTATGATCAATTTTCATACAATACCACAATAAATCATTTACTGCAATAAAGAAACAACAGCATGATGAATCCTTCAACATAGACTGATATCAAAGTGAGACAGAAAATAGATGATAGTAAGATAAAGACTGATTTCCACCATTAATTTTTTTTTGGATATGGTTCATACATCAAGAAAACTCTACTACCAAAAGAAGACTAAAAATAAGAGTTTTCTCCTCAACCATTCCCACCTCTTCTCCTATTACAATGCCTCTTAAATAACCAAAACTTAAAAAAAAATCTTTACAATTTGTCCCTTAACTTACTCATAGGATTCCATGCCTAAGGGAATCGTTGCAATAGGTGTACAACCATAAAATAACAAACTATTATTTTGAAGGAAGGTGTTGGCAACGTATACACCAAGTCCTCAAAAAATGATGATGTGTCTTTATGCTTGCAGCGCCTTCAGGAAGGTGGCCTTACAAAGTTAAATTGATCCTTTGAATGCTGGTACGAGCTCCCATTGACACTTGGAGACCTCCCTTCCCTCCAAATATTCAAAAAATATGAGTTCACAGTGCAGCGCTGCAAAATGTCCTAAAACAGCCAGTTCGCAGCGCCAATGAGTCCAAGTGTTGTGAGCTTTCCTGTAGCAGCATGTTTTCTTTGCAAAAAGTTTCAAATCCTTAAAACATGTACCAGGGGTAGTGTAGTTCCTATAGGTATGCTACAAACTTATTACCTCCTGATATATCCTAGAAGAAAACACAAAAATATGCTAAGTTTAGCTCACAATTCAAAATCATCATTTATTGTTGTAACTACATGCAACATAAAACCTTGACAATAATGATGTTGGTTTAGAATATCATCTTGTATTTATATTTTTGTCCTAACACTCCTTTTGGTAGACACCTTGGCCAACATATCTAAGTTCCTCTTTCCCACTTTTTCTCTGAAAGTTTGAAACTCTGCCTTTAATTTTGTGATTTCATCTTGGCAGACCCTATTCTTCCTATATACATTCTTTAGTTTCCTGTGAAGGGGAAAAAACATATTAGCCATGAACCTTGCCTTATCAATTTTCTCCTCATACATATCCAACATCTCCTTTAGATTTATCTTGGAACCCAAATATTCCTTCTTCAACTTATCAATTTCATCTCTTGCTTCCTTGAGCTGCCTTCTGAGCCTTTTCAAGGTAGGGTTACTTTCATGATGAGGAATGTTGATGTCAATAACCTCTATGGGTTGCTTAGGAGACTGCGATTTGTCTTTTTGCTGAGAAGAAGTCTCTGTTGTATCATCCTTCATGGGAACATGCTGTCTGGTTGCTAATCTAGTAAAGGGTCTTCTAGGTTTAATTTTGTTTGTAGCAACTGGTGGGGAAAAGGGAAGATTTTTTCCTTTCAAGCTTCTTGATTTTCTTGAAAGAATCTCCATAGGGGTAGGTTCTGCCATAGGTGAAATTTCTCTGTCAGGAGGTTGTGAAGGACCACCTTCTTTTGCTTCATCAATAGCCTAGAAATGTTTATCACTCCTAGTCACCCTCTTCTTCTTGCTTGAATCCGAATGCACAGTCCTCTCAACAGGTGTAGGAGTTTGTCTTTTGGACTGTGGTGTAGGAGAAATATCTAGCTAAAAATGTGATGTAGTTAGGAAAGTTTATCAGTCAGTGTTAGTTTTCTTTAACTCTTCCATTACTAACATCTTGATTAGACGAGAGTGAAAAACACTAGTGTCTACCTGCTTTGACTTAGCCTAGACTCTGTCTGACATCTTGCCAATACTCATGAAAAGATAGAATGGAAGGTTCATGGATTCTTTTCCAGTGAAGAGTAAGAGTAATCTTTTGTGGTATTGTAATACCATATTGTGATGTGGTATTGGTATACCATATTGAACCTCCCTTCACATGTGAAGTACCTTTGAATGACCTTGAGCATCTTGTCAAAACAATTCATCATGTGACTTATGGGCACTCCTTTAGATAAGTTGTCTCCTTGAGATTCATTCTTAATGAATTCTTTGGAGAAAGAAGAGTTTAATGACATGGATTTAAACCACTTCTCACCACAGTTAGGTATCTCTATAGCTACAGAGATAGAATGCTCAGAGACTTCAAACTCCAGCATCCCCAACTTAGTCTTATTCCCATTAAAATTAAGTGAAAACTCCTTGTCCACTTCTGGATGTCCTCTCTACATCTTTTGACAAAAGTTGAGACAACTCACCCTCTGTAAAGCTTCTTTGAACAATGGTTCAGAGTTGATGAGTTGCATGTCATATGGTTCAGTTCTCACAATCTCTCCCCCCTTGTGAGTCTTCCTTCTTTACTGACTGTCCATAATTATTGTTTGACAAACACTTTATGTAACTTCTTATGACAGTTGTTGTATGAAATATAGAGTAAACAAGGATTTTAGGGTTTGATAACAGAGTTGGTATGCCTGGAGTTCACTTTTCTGAAAAATTATACACAACAATGGTATGAAGTGGAGAAAATTTCAAATAGGAATGATAAGAGGATTTGCAGTGCCAGCCTGCAGCGCAATTGAGATTGATTTTATGAAGGATTGACCATAATTTTCATGTATGAGAGGGATCCTATAACAACTAGTTTAAACCTGAGCCTTAGACCAATTTTAAAATGACAAGGGTTTTAACAATCCCAATATAGAGGATTCACAATGCTAGTTTGAAGCGCGCAATTTGTGGTCCAGGGTTAGAACAGATAGTTTGCAGCACAAAAATATCACCGGGAAAAAATGACTTGTTTGCAAAAGGGAACTATAGGAGATGTCACATACCCACTATGAAAACCTAGACTTTTCATCTTTTCTTCGAGGAACATAATCCCCGAATTCTTATGGGGCCTAGCGTAGACCATCCCTTCCCTTAACCTCCTCCATGTGATCGTTGGCTATGATCGCAGGCCTTACCAAAAAGGCACTTCCAGCTTTCGCGTTTTGGGATTTTTGTGTGCGAGCTCTCCCCGGCTCCCTATCCCTTGAAATGTTGAAACCCAAAATGGGGTTAACGAGCTCCTTGGCTCCCCTTTTTCCTACTCCATGCGACCACCTCAGGGAACACACGCTAACACTAAATGGTGCTACCAAGACTTGACTTTCGAGATTCCTATTGCAAGGAACCCTTGTTCCTTCAATCCCCAAAACTCGAAAGCCCGGTATCATCCAGATCTACAATCCAGATCTTAGACTTGATCAACGGCCTAGATTAAATCCCGATGTTCTACCTTTTGGGATTTTGGCGGGGTCTTCACTCTTATATCCCTGATCTCCAAAACCCCGACGACTTTAGATCTTCGCCACGTGTCCTCTACAAATGGACGGTCCAGATTCTTTTGGGACCCAAAATGTCGATTCTTGAGTTTAGACCCTTGATTAACTGCTAACACCTACCTCCTCCTTCTACCACATGACCATGTCCTATGAGCTAGGGATCCTCCACAGAGCACGTCAGGGTTCCGTATATTGGGATTTCGTGACTTTCGAAGATGAGGGGTCTTGCCCTTTGGTTTCCCAGGTGTCTAAATGCCAAAACTTATTCACACTAAACCGATTCGAGGTTTCGTATACCAGGATTTCACGACTGGCGAAAACGAGGGGTCTTTCTCTTTAGTTTCCTGAGTGCCGAAACACCGAACCTTATTCATGCTAAACTGATTCGGGGTTTCATATACCGATATTTCACGATTGGAAAAAACGGCGGGTATTTCCCTTTGGTTTCCCAGGTGCCGAAACGCCGAAACTTATCCATGCTAAACTGATTCAGGGTATTTCTGAAAGGATTATGATCGTTCATCTACCAAATGATGGGGTATCTCTTTCGATAAATGGACTCGTTGTCCTTTCTGATCTTGAATCACGAGATTCAACCTCTTGGATCTTCGAACTCCCACGACTTCGAAACCTAAGAGAACTACTCTTACTTGTACAAGGTTTCCAGACTCAGATCACATGATCCTTTAGAGGGTTCTTGGGAAATTATCCCTAGGCTTGGTGACCTGACTAAAAATCCTTCCTAATTCACCGAGCTATGAACTCTATGAAAGGGGTAAGGTAAACTCGTGGGTTTACTATAATGGTAGTCTTTTCAAGGAACTCACTCCAGCTCTGGAATGTGAGGAAACTTCTCGGGAGGAGGTGCCTTCGGGAAATCAAACCAGGACATAGCATGAGTCAAGTAGATGGGACAAATCTCAAGGGAATAGAATCATATTCTGAACTTATTCATTCTATACATAAATCGATTATGGTCATATAAGTATAATCATGCATCCATTATTTCCAATCAAAACACAAAGCAAACACTTCTATACAGAAACCATTTATAAGCGTATAAACATGAGCATGCGTTCGTGATATTCAATTCAAATTACGAGACATAACACTTATCATAAAACACCGGACTTAACGCAACTACTGAGAGGGGTGCTCGTTTCCACCCAATCGTAGGCTCAATGAATCCAGATAGATTTACCACTAGCCACCCCCGAGCTAGACCACAATGCTTCAAGATTTAGTCTCCTACTTCCATCTCAACGGAAGTCAAGGATGAAGGTTACTCTCCTTCTCATATGTTCATAACCCCCTCGTATGTCTATATTTCCTCTATTTTTTTCTTTCGTGATCCCTGTCGCGTGCATTCTCCCCCCCCCCCTCCCCACACTTCCTTTCTTGCCTTTTTCTGCAAGATTGCATGTGGTGAGAATTCCCCCATCCGCGGTCAGGTCTAAGAGCTTATACAGATGGACAGTTCACCCCCATCCCCTCATTAACACTTGAGGAGCCTCCCCACCTACCATATTGGTGGGTAATTCATTCCAGGGTCAGAGAGTTGCTTTGGTCTTTGATCAAGTAAAAACCAGTACGGTATTGCTTTGGTGGAAGTTAACGCAACCATTCCAAGTCCCTTTCACCACCTCTCATTAGCCATCGTGGTCTCTTTTTATCACATCCTCCCTCCCAATAGTCATGCAACACATAATCATAACATAATTTAGATTCATCGACCTTTTATACAAAGGTCCGTCAGATAAAACATTCACATCTTTGAGTTGGTCATAGTTCTTGGCCAATATAGTTATTTTTACAGATTGGGGGAAACATGGTG
This sequence comes from Picea engelmannii, assembly GCA_009831015.1. NCBI lineage: Eukaryota > Viridiplantae > Streptophyta > Pinopsida > Pinales > Pinaceae > Picea > Picea engelmannii. The sequence goes on from ML778714.1 coordinate 436,981, forward strand.
TTACAATTGCCCCCCCCTTAAAGGAACATCGTCCTCGATGTTCTATCTATAAATATGATGTGTATGTACAAAAGTAAACAAAATCAGATATGCCTATTTCATGGCATCTTTCATTTCCCATGTAACCTTATTTGGGCCAAAATGTTTCCACTGCACCTTGACCTATGCAATGGTTTGGTTCCTGAGTGGGTTTTCCTTTCTGTCCAATATGAGTTGAGGTTTTGGAAGGAATTCTCCCTCTGGGTTCACTTGGACCATAGACCAATCAATTATATGATTAGAATCGTGTATATATTTCTTCAATAATGAAACATGGAAAACATTATGTGCTTTTACTGTGGGAGGAAGTTCTAGCCTATAGGCTACATGTCCTACTCTATCTAGAATTTCAAAGGGTCCACAATACCGAGGTGCCAACTTGGTAGAAGATCCCATTCTCAGGGAACTCTTCTTGGGCCTAACTCTGAGATATACGTGGTCTCCCGTCTTGAATTCTCTTGGAGTTCTCTTTCGGTCGGCATAAATTTTCTATCTGTTCTGAGCGACCTTTAGATTTTGTTTTATCTGAATCACTTGTTGTTCCATTTCTTTTAACATGTCAGGTCCAATAGTGATTTTGTTTACGGGATTACTCCAACTGACTAGAGTGTTGCACGGCCTACCGTAGAGGACTTCGAAAGGTGATCTAAAAATGAAGAAGACTTGTATTCTTGAAAATATTTGCAAGTTAAATTTATGTGTTAAAATGAAAATGGATCAACTTTGCAACACAACTTTAATAGGATTTACTCATTCAAGATGCATATAAACAGCAGCAAAATCAGTGAACAGAAAACACATAACACAACAAATGATAAAGGAGTTCACGCCTCTCTTGGGCTACATCTCTTGGTCCAGCTTCCAATGAATCATTTGTATTATTTTCTCAAAGTGCTCAAAAATTTTCTTTACAATGCTCAAAATGCCAAATAGATTGCTCCAATGGCTTCAGAATGTCCAAAAACCCCTTGCTGGGCTTTTTCGGCACCTCGTTTGGCCAAAACTTGAAGAAGATAGGCTTCCTAGAAGTCCCCCCTTCAAGCTTGTTGTCTTTACATCTACAAAACGCACCCTTGTTGGCTCAACCTAACCCACGCGCATTTTAAAGTGTAAAAACTTGGCACTGGGTGCAACCGCGCAAACCGTGCAAACTGTAGGACGGTTATGGGCACACCTAGCCCCTAATTGCCAAGGGCAAGGTCATATGACCCATATGACTGCGCGTTTAAAAGTAAAGGCCATAACCGTTGAACTGAATTCAAACCAATGCGTACCCGCGCGCGGGTTCAATGGTCATATGGCAACAAACATGTGACCGAAGCCATAGAAATAGGGCTATGTTAAAACATATGCCCGTGCCTGTGGTCATATTACAACTCAACATGTGACCAGGGTATAGTTTTAAATGTGTGCGCAAAGGGTTTAAACCGTGGCCATATTACAATACACATAACCATGGGTTGGTTCTAGGCCCCAGCTCGACCCCCCGCCCATACATACATTATTTCAATTCAAATGTAATGCACACCATATAGTGCTAAGAAACACTATGGTGGCGCATTGGTTGGTGTTCTTTGCCAAAGCTTTGCATGCGGATGGAGGTCACGGGGTCGATTCTGGTGGACTCCAAATAAATTTTAAACCAATAAGTAGGGGACACGTGGTGGCCATTGATTGGGCCACATGTCACCATTCCATTCGCTGCAAATAATCCATGTCACCTGCCAACTGTGCAAATAGTTGTCTGCCACGTGTCATATGACCTGCCACGTCAGTGTCCATACGGACTGTACAGTCAGCACCCATTTTTTTGCATGTTTGCCATTTTGAACAGAATGCGATATCTCTCGCTCCCGATGTCCATTTGAACCCAAATGAGTTGTGTTGGGTTCTTAACGACGAGGTCTACGCTCTCGTTCAATTTGAAGCGATTCCGAGCACTTTGATTTTTTGAGCAAAATTTGATCCCCTGATCACACCTCCCCATTGGGAAGCTTTTGGACCTCCAAAAGACTAGTTTCAATCTATCTGAAGATGAGGGTATAGTTCCCTCACTCTTCCAACCTCAATCCACTTGGCTTTTCTTGTATTTGTACCTTTAAGACCAACTCGAAGATACTCCACATTTCCTCGTTTTGAAGTTCGCACTCTCCTGTCAAGGATGGTGTCTTCATGCAGTTTTGTAAGATATTCTAGGGAAAAATCATCTATAGAAGGAATTTGAACATGTTCTCCTTGATCATCAATCAAAGGAGGCTCATATAATTTCAAATTGTCAACATTAACAACTGCATACATTTTCATATAAGTAGGCAAATCTAAACGAAAGGCATTGTTACCAATCTTGTCAATAATCTTGAAAGGACCATATCGAATCGGTTTCAATTATTTACCTTCTCCTTTAAGCCTCTCCTTACTGATGTAAAGCCAAACTTCATCTCCAACTTGGAAACTGTGATCAACACAATGCTTGTCATGTCTCGTCTTGTACTTGGCTTGATTCTTTTCCAACTGCTCTTGCACCATTTGATGTATCGACTGAATTTGTTCAATGAAATTTTCTTCCCTATCAATTTCATATTGACCATCGATATCAATATCCTTCCCAAAAATAAAATCTAAAGGAGATTTGGGAAAATACCCAAAACATGCTTCAAATGGCGACGTTTCAGTTGAAGAGTGCTTAGCTCGATTGTAAGCATGCTGAATGTAGTGTAAATGCTCATCCCAAAGTTTAGGATGCTTACTGCAATAAGCATGAAGAAGATGCACCACTGTTCGATTTACCACCTCTGTCTAACCATCTGTTTGCGGATGAAAAGATGTGCTCTTTTTTAGTTTGGTTTCCATGAGTGCCCATAAAATCGACCAAAAACTTCCAACAAATCGAGAATACCAATCAAAAATAATGGATTTAGGTAATCCAAAATGCACCCAAACATTTTGAAAAAACATTTGTGTTGTTTGTTCAGTTGTAACCTCCTTTGTACAAGGCATCAAAATACAGATTTTTCTAAATCCATCAACCACAACATAAAGATAATCATGATTTCGTCTAGACATAGGTAAACCTTCTACAAAGTCCATGGAAATGCTTTCCCAAGGATGAGAAGGAACCGTAAGTGGAGTATACAAACCCAACTTTCAATTGCTAGGTTTACTTGTGGCACATAACGAACATCCTCGAACATATCTTGAAACACTTTCATTCATTTTAGGCCAGTAGCAGTATCTTTTCAAATTAGCCACTGTCTTGCCTACAC
>ML778714.1:445604-463873 GCA_009831015.1 Picea engelmannii
AAAATTGTTTCACATGTTTAACATGCTCTTCACGAGATTTGCTAAAGATCAAAATATCATCCAAGTAGACAATAACACAATCATCAAGAAAAGGCCTTAAGACATCATTCATAACTCTCACGAAAGTAGCAGGTGCATTGCAAAGTCCAAAAGGCATTACCATCCATTCAAACAAACCTTGCTTAGTTTTGAAAGTTGTCTTCCATGTGTCTCCCTCGACAATCCTGATCTAATGATATTCGCTTCTTAAATCTAACTTAGTAAAATATTTAGCATCTTTCAATTGATCAAGCAAATCATCGATTCTAGGAAGAGGATAACGATTCTTTACTGTAATTTTGTTCAAAGCCCTGAAATCTACACACATACGCCATGTACCATATTTCTTTGGCACTAACACAATTGGAGATCCACATGGCGATGAGCTTGGTACAATAACCCCTTTGTCGAGCAACTCTTGGATTTGTTTTTTAATTTCATCATTTTCCATGACTGACATTTTGTACATACCAATGTTTGGAAGAAGACAATCTTGCTGCAATTGAATTTCATGTTGGATACCCCTTTTTGGAGGTAATCCCTTTGGTTCTTTAAACATTTCATAATATTTATTAACAACTTTATATAGATCAGATTTCAACTTTGTATCACAACCTTGAAATGCTTCGTTTTCAATATCATCTTTGGGTTTAATCATTAAGAGAACAAAATTCTTGCTAGCATTGACTAATCTCTTCATTTGTCCCGCATTTACAAGTGATAAATTCATCTTCTTTGTATGGGCTCTAACAATGTAATCAACTCCATTCTTAAAAAAATGATACTTATTCTCATGACGATGAAAAATAGCTTTCCATCGTACAAATATGGGCTTCCCAACACAATACCATAGATATCCAATGGAATAACATCAAGCTCTACCTCATCAACGAAATGTGCAATGATAGCAAACCTATGTTTACACCTTATTGTTACTTGTAATTTAGCATTATCACATATCCAACCAAGAGGGTATGGCTTAGGATGTGGAATTGTTTCCAACTTTAATTTCTTAACAATTTCTTCAGCTATAAGGTTTGCTTGAGATCTAGTATCAAATAGAGTATCTATTTTAGTATGTTTTGAAACAACCCTTATGTGAAAAAGTTCAATTCTCTCTTTTTCTTGTCGAGTTACATTGAGATTATTTGAAGAAGTAGTACTTGCAATAGAACCATTACCTTCATAACCCATGGCTGTGATCTTTGTTTCATCACCCGAATCAGAACCTAAATCATGTTGTATGGTTGCAGCAGTATTTGACTTCCCTTTTTTGCCAAACTTTTTGGGTCTTCTTTCAGGATGAAGTTTCCAACAACGGTCTTCATCATGGCCATCTTTTAAACAATGTTTGCATGTGAATTTTTCTCCCTCTTTCTTAACAACAACCTTCTTTTTTCCATTGCCCTTGAACTTCCTCTTTCCTTTGTCTCCATAGCTGAAAGGCTTCTTGTTTCCCTCATGAGTTTCGTTCCTTCCTCTTGCTTCCAAATGAGTGGCCTAAACACAAACTTCATCTAGATTTGAAGGATTAAACATGAGTATAGTATGTCTCAAATAACTATGTAAAGCTCCAATGTATTGGAGTAAAGTTTCTTGAGAAGACAAATCTACTCCCAAAACCAAAGCTCTTCTCCTAAATTCTTGAGTAAATCTTTGCACATTCTGTCCTTTAGCTTGTCTAAAGTTTTTCCAATCCATAGTAGCCTTTTGCATATATTCCAATGGGTAAAATTGTCTTTTAATTGCAACAATAAAATCATTCCAATAGGTTAAAATTTTACCATGTTTCTTCATGTCCTCCTGAGTCTTGGATTCCCACCAAATGAGTGTTGCACTATCCAATCTTAAAGAAGCAAGCTGAATCTTTCTTTCATCATCCTGATTTTTTTGTATCCTACAATATACCTCAATCTAACGAATCCAATTATCTAATTTCTTAGCATTAACTTCTCCATTGTACATTGGCAATTCGAATTTAATATCAAGCTTTAATGAAGGAATTTGTGAAGGAGTTTTACCATGTCCCTTTGGAGAGTTCGGAAGAGGTCTTGAATTGGTAGAAGAAGAAGAAGAAGATGGAGGAGATGGAGGAGAGGGTGGTGGAGAAGCACCATTCCCTCCATTTCCATTTGGAGTTTTATCACCACTGTCTCCCTTGTGCTTTGAAGGGTTGGAGCCTTCACCTTGCAACCTTGCATTGCTTTCCATCAAGATCTTCATCATATCTCTCATTTCCATGACATCCTTTCTGAGATCTTCATATTCTATAGGAACATGTTCATGACTTTCTTCATGAGCCATACTTGGTGAATGCCTCCTTGAAACTTGCGGTGATGGTATATGCTTCCTCCTTGAAGGATGAGAACTTGGCTCTACAAGTTGACCTTCTCCTCTTGTGAGTTTCAACCTTGTGAGCATCAGAAAAAAAAACACTTGAAAATAATCAAGTCTTCAAAAAACCAATGCTCTGATACCAACTTGATCTAAAAATGAAGAAGACTTGTATTCTTGAAAATATTTGCAAGTTAAATTTATGTGTTAAAATGCAAATGGATCAACTTTTCAACACAACTTTAATAGGATTTACTCATTCAAGATGCATATAAACAGTAGCAAAGTTAGTGAACAAAAAACACATAACATAACAAATGATAAAGGAGTTCATCCCTCTCTTGGGCTGCATCTCCTGGTCCAGCTTCCAATGGATCATTTGTATTATTTTCTCAAAGTGCTCAAAAATGTGCTTTACAATGCTCAAAATGCCAAATAGACTGCTCCAATGGCTTTAGAATGTCCAAAAACCCCTATCTTTGCTTTTTTGGCACCTCGTTTGGCCAAAAATTGAAGAAGATAGGCTTCCTGGAAGTCCCCCCTTCAAGCTTGTTGTCTCTGCATCTACAAAACACACCCTTGTTGGCTCAACCTAGCCTACATGCATTTTAAAGGGTAAAAACTTGGCACCGGGCGCAACCATATGAACCGTGAAAATTGTAGGACGGTTATGGGCGCACCTAGCCCCTAACCACCAAGGACAAGGTCATATGACCCATATGACCGCGTGTTTAAAAGTAAAGGCCATAACCGTTGAACTGAATTCCAACCAACGCGTACCCGTGCGCGTGTTCAATGGTCATATGGCAACAAACATGTGACTGCGACCATAGAAACAGGGCTATGTTAAAACATATGCCCGCGCCTGTGGTTATATTAAAACTCAACATGTGACTGGGGTATAGTTTTAAATGTGCGTGCAAAGGGTTTAAACCGTGGCCATATTACAATACACATAACCACGACCTGGGGCTAGGCCCCAGCCCAACCCCCTGCCCATACATACATTATTTCAATTCAAATGTAATGTGCACCATATAGTGTTAAGAAACACTATGGTGGCATGTTGGTTGGTGGTCTTTGCCAAAGCTTTGCATGTGGGTGGAGGTCAAGGGGTCGATTCCGGTGGACTCCAAATAAATTTTAAACCAATAAATAGGGGACACATGGCGGCCACTGATTGGGCCACGTGTTGCCATTCCATTCGCTGCAAATAAGCCATGTCACCTGCCAAATGTGCAAATAGCTTCCTGCCACGTGTTGTACAACCTGCCACGTCAGCGTCCATATGGACTGTACAATCAGCACCCCTTTTTTTGCCTATTTGCCATTTTGAACAGAACGTGATATCTCTCGCTCCCGATGTCTGTTTGAACCCAAACAAGTTGCGTTGGGTTCGTAACGATGAGGCCTACACTCTCATTTGATTTGAAGTGATTCTGAGAACTTCGAATTTTTGATCAAAATTTGATCCCCTGATCAAAAGGACTCGTCTTTAGGGATTCTTGGTAGCCATTGTTGTAGGCGAATTCCACCAGTGGCAGGTAATCTTCCCACTTTTTGGGTTGATGCATTACATGCATCCTTAGCATGTCTTATAATATTTGGTTCATTCATTCTGTATGTCCATCGGTTTGAGGATGATAGGTTGTGCTAAATAGTAATTTGGTATCTAGACCAACCATCAAGGATTTCCAAAATTTGGAAGTAAATTTCGTGTCTTTGTCAGACACAATCTCTTTAGGCATACCATGTAGTCTGAATATCTCCTTCATGAATACGTTGGTGATGTCTATTGCCTTGAAAGTCGACTTGACGGGGATAAAATGAGCAGACTTGCTCAATTTATCCACCACTACCATGATGGCGTCATTCTGTTTGGTATAGGTTGGTAATCCAGTGATGAAATCCATGGAGATGGTTTCCCATTTCCATTCATGGATTGGTAGAGGTTGTAATAATCCTACTGGGTGTCGGTGTTCTGCTTTAACCTGTTGGCATTCTATGCATTTGGCTAAGTACTCAACTATGTCTTTCTTCAATCTAGGCCAATAGAATTGTTTCCTGGTGGCCGTGATCATTTTCTGGTATCCTGGATGAACAATATACAATCTTTTATGTAGTTAATCTTTTATGAACCTCTTCAATTCATCACAATCTGGAATATACAATCTGTTTCTGTAAGTTAGTAGACCTCCATCTATCATCTGGTAGCCTTCATACTTTATCCCTGTGGGTTCTTTCTCTAGGTATGAGGTCACGGTCTAGAAGAATGTGTCTGTTTCTTGTGCATTCCTGACTCTTTCTTTGACATTCATCTTCCAGGTGCTCACCGCTGCTAGGTGAATTGTTTTCATACTTCTGCTAAGGGCATCGACCACTTTATTTTCCTTTCCTTTAACATGTTTGATTTCAAAATCAAACTTGCTAAGGAGGGCCATCCACCTAGCTTGTCTGGCATTGAGCTTTGATTGATCAAATAGATACCGCAATCCATAGTGGTCTATCATAAGTACAAATTTCCTTCCCAGAAAGTAATGCCTCCACATTTTTAAGGCGTGCACTATGGCAGCCAGCTCTAGATCATGGGTCACATAGTTGACTTCATGCTCATTCAATTTTTGGGATTCATAGCAGACTACACTTCCTCCTTGCATAAGGACTCCTCCGAGCCCTTCCTTCCAGGGATCTATGCACACGAGGAAGTCAACTTCAAGATCGACGATCTTCAACATGGGTGCGTGGGTCAATAGATGTTTCAGGGATTGAAATCTTTCTTCACATTCTTGTGTCCATGTGAATTTATCTCCCTTCTTCTGGAGGGCAGTGATTGGAGAACCAATTAGGAGAATCCTTTTATAAATCTCCTATAGTATCCTGCTAAGCCCATAAAGGATTTGATATCTAAAACATCCTTTGGGGTAGGCCATTCCATGATAGACCTGATCTTGTCAGGGTCTACTACTACTCCCTCTTCATATATTACATGGCCCAAGTAATGTATTTGCTTCTGGAAAAATTTGCACTTGCTAAATTTGGCATAGAGCTGATGTTCTCTTAGCACTTGAAGAACAAGTCTAAGATGTTCCTCATGTTCCTCTCTATTCTTGGAGTAAATTAATATATCATCAATAAAAACCAGTACAAATTTGTCTAGGAATTTGCTGAGCACATTGTCCATCAAGAACATAAAAGTGGCAGGGGCATTGGTCAATCCAAATGGTACTACCACAAAATCATAATGACTGTTAGCGACATTTCTTGTTCTAGGCGCAAAAGTATATGGGTCTGCAAGTCGCACGAGAAGCGCCCGAGTGCAGCATGGAAAAAATCTCGTTTTGGGGCTTCCAATCAAGCGGGCGGGTGGAATTACGATGTCAGCAGCCCAGATCCATCCATAAGAGTAGATCAACTGTCATTGGAATATCGGGGCTAGCAATTTGACCGATGTATAATGTCAAAGAAAGAGGTTTTATGCTGAGACTGAATCTGGGTCGTTCGATCCCGTGACACATAGTGCGAGATCTAGTCGGCATATTGGCAGTCAGGAGTTCGAAGGGTGAAAGTCCCTCATCATCTCACATCCCAAAAACCTGAACCCCGGAGTGCCGAAAGTGCCCAGAGGCGGGCCCGCAGTATCGCGAAGTAGCCTCAGCAGTTCATCCACAGGAGACACCTGGTGCGCGACTAGGCTCCTCGCCTTTTCGCCCATCGCGACTTCAAAATACAAAAGAATAGCCTGTCATATCCCCGATGTGTGAAGTAATGAGAGCATCCAGGACCTGGGGCCCACAACAACGTCGGGAGAGTTTAGGACCATCAGATTTGGAGGACGCGTGGTGCCCAATTGAGTCATCTTGACGTTTTTCCCATTGCAACTATGATAAGCAAGGATCAACTCCTTCCTATTCGTGAATGTTGAAATCCCCTATGGAAATAAAAGCAGGGTCACGGTCCGTGGTCATTTGGGAAACAAAAGAGCTAAGCAAAAGGGGCCAAAAGTGTTGAGTCCAGTCGTCGAAAGGATCATCGCAATTTCCATATGCCAGTGAATACGATTTCTCTCCCGGTTTCTGCTTGGAGTAAATGAAGGCAAAAATGGATGGTTGAAACCTCCTTTCATTCATTGAATATGAGATATGGAGGGTCTAGCAAGCGGTCTATTCGAAGGAGTTCTGTGTACTGATTATCCAAATTTTAGATGTTCATAACACATAACTCCTTTGAACAGATCGCTTGCCAGACCCTCCATATCTCATATTCAATGAATGAAAGGAGGTTTCAACCATTTGTTTTTGCCTTCATTTACTCCAAGCAGAAACCGGGAGTGAAATCGTATCCGCTGGCATCTGGAAATTGCGATGATCCTTTCGGTGACTGTACTCAATGCTTTTGGCCCCTTTTGCTTAGCTCTTTTGTTTCCCAAATGACCACGGACCGTGACCCTGCTTTTATTTCCATAGGGACTTTCGGCATTCGCAAATAGGAAGGAGATGATCCTTGCTTATCATAGTTGTGATGGGCGAAATGTCGAGACGGCTCAATTGGGCACCACGATCCTCCAAATATGATGGTCCTAAACTCTCCTGACGTTGCTGTGGGCCCCAAGTCCTGCACGCTCTCGTTACTTCACGCATCGGGGATATGATAGGATATTCTTTTGTATTTCGAAGTCGCGATGGGAGAAAAGACGAGGAGCCTAATCACGCGCTAGGTGTCTCCTGTGGATGAACGGCTGAGGCTGCTTTGCGATACTGCGGGCCCACCTCTGAGCACTTTCAGCACTCTGGGGTTCGGGTTTTTGATATGTGAGATGATGAGGGACTTTCACCCTTCGAATTCCCTACTGTCGATATGCCGACTAGATCTCGTACTATGTGTCGCGGGATCGGAAGACCCAGATTTAGTCTCAGCATAAAGCCGCTTTCTTTGACATTATACATCGGTCAACTTGCTAGCCCCGATATTCCGATGACCATTGATCTGCTCTTATGGATGGATCCGGGATGCTGACATCGTAATTCCACCCGCCCGCTTGATTGGAATCCTCAAAACGATATTTTTTCCATGCTGCGCTCGGGCACTTCTCGTGTGACTTGCAAACCCGAATACTTTTGCGCCTAGAACAAGAAATGTCGCTAACAGTGACCATATCTCGTCCTAAAGGCAATTTTGTGGATGTATTCACCCTTGATTCGGACTTGATGGTATCCAGATCTCAAGTCAATCTTTGAGAATATGGAAGCACCTCCCAATTGATCGAACAAGTCATTGATCCTGGGTAAGGGGTACTTCTTCATTATGGTTACCTTATTGAGTTGTCTATAATCTATCCACAGTCGGAGGGTACCATCTTTCTTTTTCACAAACAGGACTAGTGCTCCCCATGGAGACATGTTGGGCCAGATATAGCCTTTGTCCATCATTTCTTTTAGTTGTAATTTAAGCTCAACTAGCTCAGGTGTGCTCATCCTGTAGGGTTTCCTAGACACTGGCACTGCTCCTGGTGCAAGTTCTATTGAGAATTCAATGTCCCTTCTCGAAGGTAGACCTGATACCTCTTCCAGAAATACATCTCTATATTATCTTAGTGTGGGGTGGTCTTCAAGGCTTGGTTTGTCATCTTCAACTGATTCAACACCTATATCTATAGAGGACATCCCTTTCTGCAATACTTTCTCATTTGAAGAGCTGATATTCGTCTCACCGAGACACGTTTTTGGATCCCTTGAAGGGTTATCCTTCTTCCTTCTTCACTTACACATTCTAAGGTTTTATGGTAACAGTCTAGTCTAGATTTATATGTGGCTAGCGAGACTATACCAATCAACAGGTCATACGATCCTAGGGGTAATATTTTAAGGGTTTCTTGGGTGGGGAATTCACCCATAGTGAATTGGCAAGCTACTATGACCTCCGCTACCTTTCTTTTGGTGTCAGTGGCTAACTATACCAACAATGGATTGGCGTGTTTATGTGGATATAATTTACACTTATCAACAGCCTTAGGGGCTATATAACTCAAATTTGAACCAGGGTCAATTAGAATAGACACTAGATGGTTGGTGATCATACCTTCCATCTCCACTACTAAAGCTTGGTGGTCAGCTTGTTTATTATCCAAGGTTGCATAAATATGCAGCACGCTCCTGACCACGTCATTGACGGTGATAGCTTCTTGAACATTGTAAATTCTCCGACTGTTCTATTGTCGATGCGGGAAGTCCCTCAGTAGATGTTCCTCTACACAACCCCAACATTTCAAGGGTTTTCTCTTTGGGTTATCAATATTTCCTAAGGTAAATCCATAACGTCTATTTCCACCCTGGGAGGGGAAATTCTGCTGGTGTACACTTTGGGTTGGGAAGCTCATCCTTGAGTCCTTTTTATAGTTTTTAAATCTTGGGGATTTAAACCCCTTTTTCTGGAATCCCAAACTATTCTTCTGCTTCCAACCTTCGTGAGGTTCTGTCCGATGCCCAAGCTGTTCATGAAAATATATTGCCTTTCAAATAGTGTCTTCTAGGGTCTTTGGCTTGTCAAAATCAATCTTATTCTGATAGTCCTTAGGTAGTCCACTGATGAATTGTTGTACCTTTGGGTTTTCTACTTTTATATAGGGTACGTACCTCAGCAACTCAAGGAATCTGCTAACATATTCCTCTATGGTGAGTTTCCCTAGCTTGAGTTCATAGAATTCTTTAGTCTTTTTGTCGAAATACTTTTCTGACAGATACTTCTTCCTGAAGTATTTCTCAAACCATTCCCAAGATAGGTCCTCTTCGTGAATCCCTTTCACATTCTTAAGGTTTTCCCACCAAATGGAAGCCTTTCCATTCAAGTTGAAAGTGGCTACTTGGGCCTTCAAGTTTTCTGAGAAGTCATGGACTCTAAAATACTTCTTTAGTCCAAGCAGTCGGGCCTCTGCTTCCTTCCCCTTCTTTATTTCATCGTCGAAAGAGGGTGGTTTGACCTTCTTGAATTCTTTGAGATTATGACTTTTGGAATGCTTTCGCTTCTTCCGTTTTCTTCAGGAATAAGAACTAGTTCTGCTAATAGAAGATCCCTCTGAGTCGTCAGTTTCCTCTCCAGAGGAATCATCCAACACTTGTCCCTTATCTCTAGGGTGGACCTTTCTCGAGCTGCTCCTCCCAGTGTGGCCACTTAAAAGACCACGTTTCTATATCTCAGGTGTACTTCAACTTTTCTTTGTTTATCGTCGGTCCACATGATTGGTGTCAAGTCCATGCTACAATTATCATTGTATGTCAGATAAACTCTGCAACAAGACTGCATTAATTTCTGTTTGCTTCTCTTGCTCTTTTATTAACCTCTTGTTGTTGACCTTACAACTCTGTATTTTGACCATGAGGCTCCTCACAGTCTTAGCTAGATCTGGAGGGGTCTCTACCACCCTCCTTTCGTCACACTCTTCATCTCTATTGTGGGAGCCATCCCCCACTTCATGGTGATTCACCATTCTCTGCATTTGTAGTTTCTCACGGTTGATTATCCGCTTGTGTGCAGAATGAAAAAAAAAAAAAAACTTGTTGTTAGTCAATATTTATAGTCATTTATAACCAGCGCATAATTCATATTTTTCAAAAGTATACACACAATAGGAATTTTCATTCTTAACTTCGACTTTTGATAAAGGGGGTTAAGATAGAGGTTTACTCCTTTTAAGAGTACTTCAAATGGAGTTTCTGCGCAACTCATTCATGAGCCCAAGCAGGCCAAGTACTGTAACCATGCTATGATACCAATTTGTCACATACCCACTATGACAACCTAGACTTTTTGTCTTTTCTTCGAGGAACATAATCCCCAAATTTCTATGGGGCCTAACGTAGACCATCCCTTTCCTTAACCTCCTACATGTGATCATTGGCTATGACTGTAGGCCTTACCAAAAAGGCACTTCTAGTTTTCACATTTCGAGATTTTTGCATGCGAGCTCTCCCCGGCTCCCTGTCCCTTGAAATGCCGAAACCTGAAATGGGGTTTGTTATCCCCATTTTCTAGGGATAACTAGGAGATCATGTCTCGAGGCCCATAGGTCCTAGACATGGAGTACCGAGAGCAGGATTGACCTGAGCATGGCCCTGGAGGGCCCATCCTTCTTCTTCTTTGCCAGACTTGTCCTGTTAGCAGCAACAACTTCCATCACCATCGGCTTGGACTTGCATCAGAGAAGACTCTTTCTCCATGAGGTAATTGGTCCAAGGTATCATGGTATGTGTCATGTTTGATCGTTATAACTTTATATATATATGCATCAGGTTCCTTACATTTCTGACAACTACTTGGATCTTACACTAGTCCACTTGACCATTGTTTGGGGGATTAAGGGGGTGCCCTAGCAATCTTGTATTTATGGGTTTTGGTTAGCCACCAGGGGGGATTTGTAGAGCCATCATCTGCTCCCACCATTCTATCACTTTACATCTTATCTCCCATACATCCATCCCATTCCCCTAGTCCAGCCATTAGGATGACCTTTGAGGGTTACACTTTGTCTTGTGGGAAGAAGGGGCTAAAGGCCCAGGGGGTAAAAGCAACTGGTAAAAGATAAAAGCCATAGGAATGAAAACCTAGAGATGCTTTGCTCAAGGATCCCAGAGAAGGAAATAAAAGGCCTCTCAATAAGAAACAAAAAGGACCCGAAGAAAATAACAAAAAAACAAGACCTAACCAAGAGGATGGAAGGTCTCATCACGAGCCGGTCCATTATTTTCATAGGTATCTAGTTGTATGACATTGCCATTATCTGGTCACCATGCCAGGGAAATGACCTTTGGTTGCATGGCCAAGGGAAAGGGGGTCTCATCACGAGCCAGCCTTATCATTTCTGCGAAAATACCAATGGGTAACACTGTTAGCTCTGGTCACCATACCAAGGCAGTGTCCTCTGGTCAGACCTTGAAGTAAAAAGAAAGAAAAGCAATGAATAAAGAATAAAGGCAATAAAGGGGCTTGGAAAAAGTGCATCCATGACGGGTACAACTCACATCCTACAAAGGCACCCACGGACAACACCTACCCCTGGTCTTCCTATGATTGGACATCCTTAGACCATACCACTTCATGTACATGGCTTGAATGATCTTCTGTGGAAACTTTCCTTTTCCTGTGGATACTGGCCCAATAGGTTATTCTGTGTATTTCTTCAACTTTGTATAGTAGATCAGTCTAATGTCTTTGAGCTATTAGATGATATGCTCGGGATTTTATGCATGTATTTGATAAATTTAATGATGAAACATGATTGACATTTCTATGATCCTGAGGACTGATGAGCCCATGGAGGGCGTAGTTTTTGATGTGTAGGACCATACTCGATGGACAGGTACCAGTGGACCGGTACACATGGGGATATGATTAGCTCAGACCTCCATGGGGCTGAAGAGCCCATCGGATGGTTGCTAGGATGGCAGAGATAGGACAACGCTATGATGATCCATTGCATGAGAAGAAAGAAGGATGTTCCACCAGGACACTTTGGTAGAGCCCGGCCTAGGGGGAATCACCCACTCCAGATGGAACGTTTTCCTTTGATGGACAGGACGTCACCTGGGAGAGTTGGACGTTGTCTGGAGCATGTGGTAATGTGTTGAGGTCATTTGGCACGTGTGGCAGCTTGGAGGAGCCCTAGAAGGGCCAACATTTGGTTTCTGGATGATGTATTTTCCCAAAAAGGGCCAACATCTCCCTCAAAGGGGCTTGACATCCCTCTTTTTTCTCATATTATGACATTTTCTAGCAGTTAATGTAAAAAACAGTGTAAATCTTATAGTCAGCTATTTTAATAGGCTTAATTTTAATTCAAAGGTCATGGATTGGTATAAATAGAGGACGTTTCTCCTCATTTTAGAGATAACACAACTCACTCTCTTGTGAGAGATCAACTTTTAGTCTTTTGCTTGGTATCTTTGGACTTGGAAGTGAGGCGCAACTCTTATTGGAGGATCCTTCTTGGCATTTATGCTGTTTCTCTCATGGAAGGTTTACAACTAGGGTTTGATTAAGCATTCTTCATGATTTGTAAGTGAATTTTTCATGCAAAACTTCTTAAATGAACGGTTGTAGGTTTAATTTCTTACATTTGCTATATCATTGCTATTATATTGCTAAATATTGAAACCCTAGGTAGCAAGCACACTAGTAGGTCATTGCTATATGTCCCCATGCTTGAGAAACTTGTTTTAGCCATTGATAAAGGAAGATATAGCCTAGCCATTGCTACACTTATCTCTCTTTTTCTAAGTTAGCATTAAAGTATAGGTTGAATAGAGGAGACGTCCTAGGCCTAGTTAATTCTACACCTAGGGTTTTAACCTTCTAGGGTTTGAAAAGCCTTGCCCCTACAACACTTTTCTCCTTTAGATTTGTACTTTGAAGCTAGCCATTTTGCCAAGAGTATTTAGAGAAAGAGGAAGGAGCATGAGGCCTTGCTTAAGCAACACCGGAATGAGCCTCCTTCCCTTAGGGTTTTGATTCTAGGGTCCTGCCATTGCAGCACCATAGAACCTAACCTTCTAGTCTTTAAATTTTAGATCCTCCTAAGATTTTGCCCTTACTTTTGACTCCATATTACCCTAAGGCACTGGTATTCTTTCCAACGTTGAGCTTGTTGTGAAAATTCATCTTTCAAACTTTAAAAATTTGAAACTAACTAGGGTTGACATCATACCTGACGCAACAAGCCCTCTAACTCAGCAATTAATGATGACATCAAGCATTTATTGAGCCATTTTTGATTGATAATACTGTTGGCTTGGTCATCTTGTGATAGATATTGATTGATTGGTAACTTTCATTGGCTAATTAGCAAAACATTGACCTTCTTTGTCTATTACATTGCTTATTAAACAAGATCATACTAACCCTAAAGGAAGCTGATGTCATCCTTTAACACAACAATCTATTGTATATGAGAAACTAATGACATTTAATGCATTGATTTAATTCAAGGATTGATCATTTTCATTAGATGCTATATTATTCTAGTGTTTATTGACAAGTAACATTATATTGCCATTGACATTATTGCAAACATTGACTTCATCAATATTTACCGATGTATATGCTCATATACATTCAATTTTGATAGTCACTGGTTTATGAAGTATTAACCATTATTGCACGTACTAGTTTCATTGTTGTCTTGTCTCACAAGAAGGTGCCTTTTCTGTTGTTATTCTTTACTTGACTATCTTCTGGGTGGTAATCTGTGAAGGGGAAACTAGCCTTAATCCTTTGAGCCTTTTTCCTTTCAAACTCCAGATTACCAGAGACGTCTCTCTTGGGCTTAGCCACCCTAAATAGAAAGGACCTCCCCGTTGTGGTGACATTGGGTGGGGTAGGTCCCTATTATGCCAGTTTGACCCTTATCCTCTAATCTATAATCTAAACTACAAACTGAGCGATAAAATTTTGGCGTCGTTGCCAGGGAACACTAAGTCAATCTTCCTCAATGACAAATCCTTTGGGAAGCCTTGCCTCAAATACTTTTCTCTTACAAGCTTACCTGGTGACTCCACTAGGGTGTTATTCCCCTTTTTCTTTGATAGTTTCAAGAAAATTATCTGGCAACTCCACTAATGACGAAGCCAACAATGACTTCACAATGGGATCCTAGGAACTACAAGCCTTTGGACATGAGAAAAATCCCAGGATACCCAAGACAAATGCCCCCGATATCCGAAAAGTGGCTTCCTAGATTCACTGGTAGCGATGGGGAAAGAGCTTACTTTCATATGAGCAAATTTTATTCTTATTTTGGATTCCACCCTATCGATGATGATGTCGAAGATGTGGTGATGAAAATTTTCCCCACCACTCTTCACGGGAATGCTAAAAGATGGTATGTTGATCTTCCCGATGCTAGCATCACCTCCATGAACCAACTAGAAGAAGTCTTTCTCAAAGAATGGGGCATAATTTCGGGAGACATCTCAGTAAAGCTAAAAATATTTGAGCATATAAAACAAACTAAGAATGAAACCCTATTTAACTTACAAAGTAGGTTTGAGAGCACTCTATATTAGATTCCGGCAAGCCATTGCCCTGAAAAAGAGTATGTTGTCCATCTCTATACCCATGTGATCTTGGCACACCTAGGTTTGACCCTTAGTAAGAGGGCCCCAAAGATGCTCGATGAAGCTTATGGCATGGCTAAAGGAATTGAATTAAACATCTCCTTATCTGGGATGAAGGACCTCTTCACCTCAGGTACTCTTAGTATGAAAAGTTTGTTTTCCCATGAAAACCTCGTTGATGATTTCCAAGAAGAAGGGGAACACACCATCATTCAACATAGGATGGATCAAGACATGGCTGAGGAGATGGAACCTATGCAAAATGATGAAGTATCAACATGTGCCCCTCCCTCTAACGAGGCAATCCAAGAGCCCTTTCCTCCTACACAACAAAAGGAAAACGAGGTTAGTTGTTTTCCTTCTAGGAACTCCAATGACATCTTGTTCCATGATTCAGAAAGTGAGGAATAAATGGAAGCCTTGAACGAAGTGGATGTCCCTTACTGTGCAATCCAAGAAAAAGAAGCAATTCATGAGGATGAAGCAATAATGCATGCTGAAAACACCAAATCCATCGAAGCCCCTGCACAAGAAGAAACAATAAGTTACCCTCCTCTCCTAGTTTTTGATGATGCTTTGCTTTATGATGAAGAGGAGGAGGAGAACGAATTTTCAGATGTTTCAAACCCTACATGTTATGACACATATAGTGACATTGTTGATAACATTGATGAGTTCATACATGTTGGAAGACGTGGGTGGGATATAGTTGGTTATGACCTAGATCCCATCTATGACACTGAGAATCATTTCCAGTTGTTTCCCTTGCAATTGTCACAACAGATTACTTTTGACCAGTGGCAACAAGGAGATGAGGTTTTTGCCCATACCTTCCAAAAGACCAAGGATGACCCATTACCTTATTTTCTTGATGATTTTTGGTCATACCTTGAGCACTTTGATGACTATTCTTCTGAGCATTTGGATTTATTTTGTGAAGGTGATTGTCAATCACCTATCTACTCAGATTTTGATACAAGTGAGAACATTGTTTGCCTGAGGAAAGTATCTCATGGCTTTTCACTCCAGCCACCTGTTGTTACTTTACCGTGCTTGTCCATTAAAGGTATGCTTGAGAAGTATATTTTTAATATTGATTTTTCTCTTAGGAAAACCTTGAACTCCAAGGGTTGGTTGGGTACTGCATGTTTCAGTCAGTTTTTCAATTTTCCCTTTATAGTTTGCCAGTCATCCGCTAGATCTTTGTGGATCCCTTCCTTGACTTCAGAGCATGAGGATGTCTTAGGTAGCCAGTTTACAGGCCCTTTTGGTCAGTTGTCTAAACCCTGCATTTTTCATGACCCTTTCTTGAAGTGGATTGAAAACTTTCCTCAGAGATAGACTTGGCAGGATTTTGTCCCTCCCACCCGCCTCCATGAGTTAGACTTTGAGATTCCCAATGATGTGATATATATTCTAACTCATGAAATTTTTTTGCTTGATTTATCATTGCTTTGGTTTATGATGAAGCACAAAGGCAGGTATCAAGGAATGTTGTTGGGTTGGCTTCACTGGTTGTTTGACTACACCAACATGCAGTCAGCAGGTAAGTACAGGTAAGTGTTTCACTTTCTATTTGCATTTATGATTACCTTATATACATGTTATATTTTGTGGGGTGGAAATACCACCCCACCTTTTGTTGTTGATGCTCTCTTTTCAAGTGTTATTAGGTTTGCAGGTTTATTCCAGAGATGTTGAGGTTCTCATGCGCTCTACGGTGAGCACATGTCCCCGAGTTGGAGCCAGATGTTATCCCTGTTTTCTAGGGATAACTAGGATATCATGTCTCGAGGCCCACAGGTCCTAGACATGGAGCATTGAGAGAAGGATTGACCTGAGCATGGCCCTGGAGGGCCCATCCTTCTTCTTCTTCACCAGACTTGTCCTGTTAGCAACAACAAATTCCATCACCATCGGCTTGGACTTGCATTAGAGAAGACTCTTGCTCCATGAGGTAATTGGTCCAAGGTATCATGGTATGTGTCATGTTTGATCCTTATAATTTTCTTATATATGCATCAGGTTCCTTACATTTCTGACAACTGCTTGGATCTTATACTAGTCCACTTGACCATTGTTTGGGGGATTAACGGGGTGCGCTAGCAAGATTGTATTTATGGGTTTTGGTTAGCCACTAGGGGGGATTTGCAGAGCCATCGTTCTCTCCCACCATTCTATCACCTTACATCTTATCTCCCATACATCCATCCCATTCCCCTAGTTCGACCATTAGGATGACCTTTGAGGGTTACACTTTGTCGTATGGGAAGAAGGAGATAAAGGCCCAGGGGGTAAAAGCAGCTGGTAAAAGATAAAATCCATAGGAAATAAAACATAGAGATGCTTCGCCCAGGGATCCCTGAGAAGGTAATAAAAGGCCTCTCGATAAGAAACAAAAGGGACCCGAAGAAAATAACAAAAAACAAGACCTAACCAAGAGGATGGAAGGTCTCATCACGATCCAGTCCATTATGTTCATAGGTATCTAGTAGTATGACATTGCCATTATCTGGTCACCATGCCAGGGCAATGACCTTTGGTTGCATGGACAAGGGAAAGGGGGTCTCATCACGAGCCAGCCTTATCATTTCTGCGAAAATACGAGTGGGTAACACTGTCAACTCTGGTCACCACACCAAGGTAGTGTCCTCTAGTCACACCTTGAAGTAAAAAGAAAGAAAAGCAATGAATAAAGAATAAAGGCAATAAATGGGCTTGGAAAAAGTGCATCCATGATGGGTACAACTCACCTCCTACAAAGGCACCCACGAACAACACCTACCCTTGGTCTTACTATGATTGGACATACTTAGACCATACCACTTCATGTACATGGCTTGAATGATCTTCTGTGGAAACTTTCCTTTTCCTGTGGATACTGGCCCAATAGGTTATTCTGTCTATTTCTTCAACTTTGTATAGTAGATCAGTGTAATGTCATTGGGATATTAGATGATATGCTAGGGATTTTATGCATGTATTTGATAAATTTAATGATGAAACATGATTGACATTGCTATGATCCTGAGGACTGATGAGCTGATGGAGGTCATAGTTTTTGATGTGCAGGACCATACCCGACGGACAGGTACCAGTCGACCAATACACATGGGGATATGATTAGCTCGGACCTCCATGGGGCTGAAGAGCCCATCGGATGGTCGTTGGGATGGTAGAGAAAGGACAACGCTATGATGAGCCATTGCACAAGAATAAAGAAGGACGTTCCACCAGGACACTTTGGCAGAGCCCGGCCTAGGGGGAATCACCCACTGCAGATGGAACATTTTCCTTTGATGGACAGGATGTCACCTGGGAGAGCTGGACGTTGTCTAGAGCATGTGGCAGTGTGTTGAGTTCATTTGGCATGTGTGGAAGCTTGGAGGAGCCCTAGAAGGGCCAACGTCTCCCTCAAAGGGGCTTGGCATCCCTCTTTTTGCTCATATTATGACATTTTCTAGCAATTAATGTAAAAAACAGTGTAAATCTTATAGTCAGCCTTGTCGGCTATTTTAATGACCTTAATTTTAATTCAAAGGTCATGGATTGGTATAAATAGAGGATGTTTCTCCTCATTTTAGAGATAACACAACTCACTCTCTTGTGAGAGATCAACTTTTAGTCTTTTGCTTGGTATCTTTGGTCTTGGAAGTGAGGCACAACTCTTATTGGAGGATTCTTCTTGGCATTTATGGTGTTTCTCTCATGGAAGGTTTACAACTAGGGTTTGATTAAGCATTCTTCATGATTTGTAAGTGAATTTTTCATGCAAAACTTCTTAAATGAATGGTT
>ML778714.1:463923-474078 GCA_009831015.1 Picea engelmannii
TTGATAAAGGAAGATATAGCCTAGTCGTTGCTACACTTATCTCTCTTTTTCTGAGTTAGCATTAAAGTATAGGTTGAATAGAGGAGACATCCTAGGCCTAGTTAATTCTACACCTAGGGTTTTAACCTTCTAGGGTTTGAAAATCCTTGCCCCTGCAACACTTTTCTCCCTTAGATTTGTACTTTGAAGCTAGCCATTTTGCCAAGAGTATTTAGAGAAAGAGGAAGGAGCATGAGGCCTTGCTTAAGCAACACCAGAATGAGCCTCCTTCCCTTAGGGTTTTGATTCTAGGGCCCTACCATTGCAGCACCATAGAACCTAACCTTCTAGTCTTTAAATTTTAGATCCTCTTGAGATTTTGCCCTTACTTTTGACTCCATATTACCCTAAGGCACTGGTATTCTTTCCAACGTTGAACTTTTTGTGCAAATTCATCTTTCAAACTTTCAAAATTTGAAACTAACTAGGGTTGATGTCATACCTGACGCAACAAGCCCTCTAAATCAACAATTAATGATGATGTCATGCATTTATTGAGCCATTTTTTATTGATAATACTGTTGGCTTGGTCATCTTGTGATAGATATTGATTGATTGGTAACTTTCATTGGCTAATTATCAAAATGTTGACCTTCTTTGTCTATTACATTGCTTATTAAACAAGATCATACTAACCCTAAAGGAAGCTGACGTCATCCCTAAGATATTGACGCAACAATCTATTGTATATGAGCAACTAATGGCATTTAATGCATTGATTTAATTCAAGGATTGATCATTTTCTTTAGATGTTATATTATTCTAGTGTTTATTGACAAGTAACATTATATTGCCATTGACATTATTGCAAACATTGACTTCGTCAATATTTACTGTTGTATATGCTCATATACATTCAATTTTGATAGTCGCTGGTTTATGAAGTATTAACCATTATTTCACGTATTAGTTTCATTGTTGTCTTGTCTCGCAAGCAGGTGCCTTTTCTGTGGTTATTCTTTACTTGACTATCTTATGGGCGATAATCTATGAAGGGGAAACTAGCCTTAATCCTTTGAGCCTTTTTCCTTTCAAACCCCAAATTGCCAGGGACGTCTCCCTTGGGCTTAGCCACCCTAAATAGAAAGGACCTCCCCATTATGGTGACATTGGGTGGGGTAGGTCCCTGTTACGCCGGTTTGACCCTTATCCTCTAGTCTATAATCTAAACTACAAACTGAGTGATAATAAGGTTAACAAGCCCCTTGGATCCCATTTTTCCTACTCCATGTGACCACCTCAGGGAACACACGCTAACACCAAATGGTGCTACCGGAACTCAACTTTCAAGATTCCTATTGCAAGGAACCCTTGTTCCTTCAATCCCCGAAACCCAAAAACCCAGTATCATCCAAATCTATGGTCTAGATCGACTTGATCAACGACCATAATTAAATCTCAGTGTTCTACCTTTTGGGATTTTGGCGGGGTCTTCACTCCTATCTCCCTGATCTCCAGAACCTTGATGGATTTAGATCTTCGCCACATGTCCTCTACAAATGGATGGTCTAGATTCTTTCGGGACCCAAAATGTCGATTCTCGAGTTTAGACCCTTGGTTAATTGTTAGTGCCTACCTCCTCCTTCTACCACATGACCCTGTCCTGTGACCTAGGGCTCCTCCACAGAGTGCGTCGGGGTTCCGTATACCGATATTTTGGGACTTGTGAAGATGAGGGGTCTTTCCCTTTGGTTTCCCTGGTGCTAAAACACCGAAAATTATTCATACTAAACCGATTCAGGGTTTTGTATACCAGGATTTCACGACTAGAGAAAATGAGGGGTTTTGCCCTTTGGTTTCTCGGGTGCCGAGATGGAAAAACTTATTCATGCTAAACCAATTCGGGGTTTAGTATACCAGGATTTCACGACTGGCGAAAACGAGGGGTCTTGCCCTTTGGTTTCCCAGGTGCCGAAACACTGAAACTTATCCACGCTAAACCGATTTGGGGTATTTCAAAAAGGATTCCAACCGTTCATCTACCAAATGATGGGGTATTCTCTTTCGATAACTGGACTCACTATCCTTTCTGAGCTTGAATCACAAGATTCAACCTCTCAAAGCTTCGAAATCCCATGACTTTGAAACCTGGGAGAACTACTCTTACTTGTACAAGGTTTCAAGACTTAGATCACATGATCCTTCAGAGGGTTCTTGGGTAATTATCCCTAGGCTTGGTGACCTAACTGAAAATCCTTCCTAATTCGCTGAGATATGAACTCTGTGATAGGGGTAAGGCAAACTCGTGGGTTTACTATAACGGTAGTATTTTCAAGGAACTCACTTCGGCTCTGGAATGCGAGGAAACTTCCCGTGAGGAGGTGCCTTCGGGAAATCAAACCAAGACATAACATTATTCAATTAGATGGGACAAATCTCAAGGGAACAGACTCGTATTATGAACTTATTCATTATATACATAAACAGATTATGGTCATATAAGTATAAGCATGCATCCATTATTTCTAATCAAAACACAAGGAAAACACTTCTATACATAAACCATTTATGAGTGTATAAACATGTGCATGATTTCGTGATATTCAATTCAAAATACAAGACATAACACTTATCAAAAAACACCAGACATAATGTGACTGCTGATAGGGGTTCTCATTTCCACCCAACCGTAGGCTCAGTGACTCTAGATGGATTTACCACTAGCCACCCCCGAGCTAGACCATGATGTTTTAAGATTCAGTCTCCTACTTCCAGCTCAATGGAAGCCAAGGACGAAGGTTACTCTCCTTCAGAACCCCCCCATATTTCCAGAGTTCCTCTGGTTTTTTCTTCTGCGATCCCTGTCACGCGCATCACCCCCCCCCCCCTCCCCACACTTCCTTTCTTGCATTTTTCTACAAGATTGCATGTGGCGCGAATTCCCCCATCCGCGTTCAGGTCTGAGAGATTCTATGGATGGGTGGTTCACCCCCATCCCCTCATTAAATCTTGAGGAGCCTCCCCACCTACCATCCTGGCGGGTAATTCATTCCAGGATCAGAGAGTTGCTTTGGTCTTTGAGCAAGTAAAAACTAGTATGGTATTGGTTCGGTGGAAGTCAACGCAACCATTCCAGGTCCCTTCCGCCACCTCTCATTATCCATTATGGTCTTTTTTTAGCACATCCCCCCTCCCAACAGTCATGCAACACATAATCATAACATAATTTACATTCATCGACCTTTTATACAAAGGTCTGTCCGATCAAACATTCACATCTTTGAGTTTGCCATAGTTCTTGGCCAATATAGTTATTTTTACAGACTGGGGGAAACATGGTGTTATAGGAGGACCCTGAGAGAAAATCTTTGGCCAATGAGAAGGTTTTAGAGAACCATAATAGTGGGTTTGAGATTTAGCAACACATGAAAATTTAACAATTCGCAATGCCAACAATACATAACAACTCTACTTCCTCAGTCAACCTTTAAGGAGAATTGAAATCGCCAAGGGGTACTTGGTAATTTATGAAGTTAGGATGGTTTTTTTAACCTGAGCTAGAATTAGAGGGAGGCATCCAATCTTGAACAATCTTCTTCAGCCAATTTGCAGCGCCAGTTTTCAAATTCCAGCAGCAAGCTTCAAGGAAATTGTTAGATTTTTTCCCATGACATACAACTTAAGAGGTAGAAACCATTGTTTGTCTTACACTTTCTGGGTGGTTGTAAGATAGTTATTCTTCCGATTTTTTTTTTTAAATACTCACGTTCCTATAAGGGTTGATATTAATGTGAAGATCACAAGAATCCATAAAGAACTCTCTTGTTGTTTAACTCGAACTACACTTAAATTGTCTATCTCTTATTTTATCTAAAATATTTACATATCTATATCATCTTCATGTCCTCTAACTATCAATTCGCTAATAGTATTTAATGGTAAAAAAAAATTGTCCTTTAATTATATTCTTCTCTCTAACAAATGCTTCCATTTTTTTATATATCTACTCAAAGAAATAGGGAGTGAGAACGATGTTGTATAGATAATGACTTAACTCAAGAAATTGTTTAGGATAAAGACATATTTCACAAAGGTGAACCGATGTACAACATAGTGGTTTTATTTGCAGAAGGATTTACGGATCAAGTACATGGTTGAGGGTAAACTAAGTGATTCACTAGTATTGAGCGATAGAGGAGAGAGGCACATTCATGGATAATGCACATCTTGTGTGATATCTTAGATCAGTTCGATGACAAAATATTTAATGAATTCTTACCTTCTACGTGAAGAAAATTGGGTTTGGAATTAGTTTGCATAATAGAATGAACCACCAAAACCAAGCAGTCAAGGATTTACACACTTAATTAAATCGAGTTCTATGGATGCATTAACCACAATGGATAAGAACTATCATAACACAATTCGATATCAGTTTCCATATAAATTAAAGGCATACCACCATTAAGGTTCAATTTTTTCTTAATTAATGTCTATATATATATATATATATATATATATATATATATATATATATATATATATATATATATATATATCATCTCCTTAAGTAGCACCAAGACCCTGTGATTCAACCCTCTTCAACCTATTTGTAATTGAATCATCACGAATCAAAAAAAATTATTCAATTTGTGAATAAGGATTCCTTTAGGTTTCATGCTTGAGTAAATCCAAAAATTAATATGATGCACATGATAATGATAGCTAGAACTACAACATTTAGAAAGCATACTGAAACGTCCATTATTAGAGATGTTCAATACATATTTTAGACATAAAGATAATCAATATAATATATATTTGATACATATTTGATACCATCAATTTAGCTTAATAAGAATGTTAAAGAGAAAGAAAATAGTAGGGTAATTTCTCTCTTCCTTACCATTTCTTTTATAGGAAAAGTTAAATTGACACATGTCCTCCCATGCATAATTAAGAAATTTTAAATAATTAAATTAAGGATTATTCACCCACAACACATGTCACACTCTCCCCAAGTTTCACATGTTAAATCCCTTTTTATTTTATATAATTAATCATTTTCCCTCACTCCCCAATTTGTTCATATTTCTCCTCCTAGTTGTCTCTTAGTTCCCCAATCCCTCCTTTATTATGTCTCCTAACAAAATTTTAGTTTGATTTTGATTAGGAGTCTTCATTTAGTTAGGATTTAGTGGTTTAATTCTCTTAGGATACTTCTCTAGGTTAACAAATAATTCTCTCAAGAAACGTTTTCTTTTTAATTAAAAAATTCCTTTTTATTATTTTCATGCACACATGTGCACATACCCAACTAATTTATTAAGTCTAACTTCCCTTATTCTAAATTAATTTTTTATTTCGTCAAACATCTTAGACTTTGACTCTTTGTTAGTTTTCTAGCTTATAATTTAATAACTAATTGCATGCTCTTTTCTAACAAAGTCTAAGCATTTTTATTTTATTTTCTAGGCCTTATAGATTTTTATTGACTCAATTTTGTTTATGCGATGTGCCCTTCAATATGCACTTCGTGCTCCAAGGGTGCCACTCGCCAATGACTAGTTTGGAAGTTTGTTAGACACTTCGAGTCAACGCTCAACTGATCTACCTTGTGAGAGACTAGGGGATTTTATAAAGAATAATAATTCCGCCTTATTGTGCGGCCCTTAGAATTCCTCGTGAGCGATTGTCTCAGTTTTCCTTCATGGCATCATGAACCTCTCTGAATAAGGTAATCATTAACCTTTAGTTCAGGTCATGGCAGAAGTGCTAGTAGGTTGTGACAGGGACATTCCCACACCTCTCCCTCATTCGTTTGGTATCTATGCATGACCCATTTACTCCTTATGTGAGTCAGATTACCAAGCGTCACCAAGCCTGCATTTACCGACAAAAATAATGTCAATAATCCATATACATAATATCCATACTGAAATCATCATATAACACATGCGTGTAATCAAATGCTCAAACTAAATATAAGTCCACACCCTGACTCAATCTGAAGTCCAAGGAATTCAATGATGCCATCAACATCCTCAACTTGTCACATTTTTTGCACACTCAGGAAAAATCATCATAATACTTGTCAATATATACATCTAGAAAAATAACATGTAAATATCAATACTCAACATAGCATAACTCATAATCAAAGCATAAATCATAATGTACAATAATCATATCACTTGGTCGCAAGTGTCCTCAAAAAATAAGTCAGTATAAAAATGTGATCATTGGAATTGGATGTTACAACATATGTCCAAGATAAATATTGAAATATGGATATTCTTGAAATTATTATTTTTGGTTAGTTTGGATACCCTATATTTGAAGGAATGTTTACCCTACATACCTATCTCAAATGGGAGCACAAATTATATGGTTGGAGATATTATTTTGATACCTTTTCAATGGTATATGGAATTCCCTCTAACTCCCTAGGAATGAAGAGATATGAATTTTTATGTCTGACAACCCAACTAGAAAATTGAGGTCGTCTCAGCCAATCTTTACAGGTTGGCCTTGAAATTTGGGAAAAAAATACTATAAATACATGGTAGATTTTCATATTTGTAGAGAAATGAAGCAAGATATCAAGTCTGAGGTGTGCTAAAGGTGTTGGGGTATCTTTCTAGTGTGTAAGAGAAGTCTATGGGATTTTCTTGAGATCTTTCTTGTTCTCAAGGTGCACTATGAAGGAATTAAGGTCTATGATGTTTCCATGTGCACTATTTTGAGGTTGTGTCTTTCCCTCAATGTATGTTGTCGTCAGTGTATTTTTCCATCAATGGTTTTTGCGGTCAGTGAATGTTGTCGTAAGTGGAAGTTTTCATCAATGATTACATTCTAGGAATGATTCTATGAGGATTTCTAGAGTTTGAAGGTTTGTCTGTGGAATGAAGAATGCACATGAAGTTTTAATTAATCTATGTATGAATATCTTGGATCAGTGCCTACACATATCTTATTAAGTTGGTGCTCAGTTGATGAGATTGGTGTCTCTAGTAGGTTGGTGCCTACATCTTGTGGAGTTGGTGCTCAGTTGAGGAGGTTGGTCCCTACATCTTGCTGAGTTGGTGATCAATTAAGGAGACTGGTGTCTCAAGTAGGTTGGTGCCTACAATATTTGTAATAGAATTTTGGTGCCTACAATATTTGTAACAGTAGTATGGTTCTTACATACATTTATAAAGATAATATTTATGGTTTTATTTTGATTAAGTTTCCATGTTAAACTCTATGCATTGTGATTTGAGTTTATATGTGATGAATAATTGATTAATGGTCAATGAATGGTTAAATACATTACAAAGTATCTTGTATTGATTCACCCCCCTTCTCAGTATAAGCATAAGTTCAACAATTGGTATTAGAGAAGGTTCCTTTGGAAACAATCTAACCAATGGAAGATAGATCTCTAGAGCACACATGGTCGATCAGGAAGAATTCCTCTTCATAGCCATGGATACAAATTTTACTGAGAAATAAAATGAATACAATAAAAAAGAAGAGCCAAATTAAGAAGAATAAGACATTGAAGGGGAAGTGAATATTGAAGAAGAATTCATTATTTCCTTAGAATAAATAGAAAGATTCATGGGAAAGAATAAAAATCAGAAAGAGCAATTGAAAAAATATGAAAAGAAGGATCATGATCTCGATGAAATAGAAAAAAAAGGTATCATCCTGAAGACTCAAATAGAAGAGGAAAAGAGGATAAAAGAAGTGGTGAGAATCCAGCTAAAAGAAAATGAAGAAAATTGTGAGAAACTAGAAACTAAAATAGTTTCCTTAAGAAAGTAATTAGAGAAAACAACTGATCAGTTGAATAGAAGCTTGTAGTTTGGAAAGAATGTCAAAATATTAAACAATTTTCTTATTTTTCAAAGGTCACCTTTCATCAATACAAGTGTTGTCTACGACGAAAATCAAAAAAATACCAAGGGATATGCAAGCACTAAAGTCACAAAGCCATCATAAAAGGAAAATGAAGAAAAGCCTAAAATCTATGCCAATATTATCAAAGGCTCCAACAACAATGAAAGCAACAACATGAAAGGAAAAGATGACGAACAAAAACCTAATTCTTCTCACAAGAATAACCAGAATGAGTTCAGAAGAGCAATTCCACCAAGAAGTCCTTTCACAAACCTGTACCAAAATATCTTTCTTGACTATTGTTTTTCTTGAAATAATTTTTGTCATACAACAATAGATTGTAGAGCTTATGCAAGAAGTTATCATGTGAGAGACACAAATAAAGGTTCTTAGAAAACCTCAAAGGATGACTATGTGAGAAATAAAACTAAAAGTTCTCATATGTTTGCTAACATAAACTACAATTCATTTGATCCTCTAATTGATATTGAATGTTATAAGTGAAATAAATATGGTCACATAGAACATGACTATAGAAGAAACAAAATAAATTCTTCTAAACAAAACAATGAAGAATATGCTCTTACCAAGCATAGATAAGAATACACCAGGGTGTGGAAAAGTAAGAAAGAAGAACTGAAGAAGAAATAATGCAGACTTTCACTTAATGCTCAAAATGAAGGGAACCAATGGTAAATTGATAGTGGATGTTCAAAACACATTGTAGGGTACCAGAGAAAGTTTCTCACCATGACGGAAGAAAAATGAGGCAATGTTACTTTTGGAGATAAGGCTTCTACAAGGATAGTTGGAAAATGTATTGTTAGTCTTGAAAATGGAAAGATTAAGACACTGAATGTCTTATATTGTGAAAGATTAAAGAATAATCTTACAAGTGTCATCCAAATGTGTGATCAAGGTTACAACCTCACATTTCATTTTAAAGGGTGTGAGATAAGGAAAGCATCTTCGGGAAGATTAGTGGGAAATGAAAACAAAACCACAAGAGATGTATACATACTCGATAAAGTCAAAGGATAATTTTTTTGTATGGGAGTGATATCTCTCTCATCTTTTCAGTAAAGGAAAACACAAGCTCAAGGGTAGAAACCATTTTCCATTGATTTCAAAGGGGCAAAAGTTGCAGACATATGGAGAATTGTAGACATACGGAAAGTTGCAGAAAGGTGGGAGTATCATAATTGACTAAGGGTTGCCATTAATGACAAAGGGGGAGATTGTTAGAAATATTGTTTTCATTTATGTCAAATACATGGGAACCTACAAGATGTCCAAGATAAATATTACAAGCCTAAAAACATCCAAGATAAATATTGCATGATGGAGATTGTTGAAAGTTTTATTTTTTATCAGTTTGGATACCCTATATTTGAAGGAATTTTTACCCTAAATACATAGCTCAAATGGGAGTACAATTTATATGGTTGGAAATCTTATTTTGATACCTTTCTAATGGTATGTGGCATTACTTCTAACTCCCTAGGAATGAGGAGATATTAATTTTCATGTTGGACAACCCAGATAGAAACTTGAGGTCGACTCAGCTAGTCTTTACAGGCTAGCCCTGAAAGTGAGGACATAATTACTATAAATACGTGATATATTTTTTCTTTTGTAGAGAAACCAAGCAAGATATCAAGTATGAGGTGCAAAAAAGTGATATGAGGTACATTGAAGGTGTTGGGGTGTCTTTTCGGTGTGAAAGAGAAGTTTAAGAGAGTTTCTTGATGTATTTATTGTTCTCAAGGTATGCTATGAAGGATTGAAGATCTGTGGTGCTATCATGTGCACTATTTTTAGGTTGTTATTTTTCCATCAGTAGATTTTTTTGTTAGTGAATGTTTTCTTCAATGGATGTTGTCGTCAGTGATGACATTCTGAGAATGATGTTATGGGGCTTGCTAGGGTTTGAAGGTTTGTTTGTAGAATGAAGCATGCATGTGAAGTTAGAAGTACTATGTGTATGAAGATATTGGATTGATGTCTACACATATATTATTGAGTTGGTTCTTAGTTTAGGAGATTGGTGTCTCCAACACGTTGGTGCCTACATCTTGTTGAGATGGTGCTCAATTGTGGATATTGTTGTCTCAAGTAGGTTGGTGCCTACATCTTGTCTAGTTGTTGCTCAGTTAAGGAGATTGGTGTCTCACATAGCTTGGTGCCTACAATATTTGTAACAGTAGGTTGTGTTAAAATATTGTGTAACTGCAAAGAATGTTCTTATCCCCTTTTGTGGATAAAGAAAAAGATAAAATATATATATTG
>ML778714.1:489312-508808 GCA_009831015.1 Picea engelmannii
TGGCTCGCAATAGGGCTATTTTCAATCAGGATCTAGACAACCCCAAATTAGTTACAACAAAGGAAAAATATGTCCTTTTAGAATACATTAACTCAAGGAGCAAGAAAATTTTTGACCAACAAAGGCCAGATTCAAATGAGAAAGATTGGTTCCAATCATTTTATATTTCAACCTACAGTTCCAATTCAAACATTTGTATCCCAAGTTTATATCTATCATGGTATTCAAATGAGTATGTAGGAATTATAGAAATGGAAATCCCACCAAAATTCCTTGATTTGGATTGTATAGGGAACATAATGAAACACACATATCAATATAGCAGAGAGCACAATAATACAGTGAAAATCCAACTTCTATTAATGAATAAAATAACATAATATTCTAGAACACAAACTAGCTAGAATGGTGGTAGCTTATCTTTGAAGAGAGAGAGAGAGAGAGAGAGAGAGAGAGAGAGAGAGAGAGAGAGAGATTAGCTATGCTTATCTTTGAAGAGAGAGAGAGAGAGAGAGAGAGAGAGAGAGATTCACAAAATCTAATACATAAGCGCTAAACGTTTTGTGGGCACAAAG
This sequence comes from Picea engelmannii, assembly GCA_009831015.1. Classification (NCBI taxonomy): domain Eukaryota; kingdom Viridiplantae; phylum Streptophyta; class Pinopsida; order Pinales; family Pinaceae; genus Picea; species Picea engelmannii. The sequence goes on from ML778714.1 coordinate 489,888, forward strand.
ATGGTTATTTAATACATCATCTTCTCGGGGGCACAACGTTTGCATACAATCTCCATTTGGGGCACATAGTAGGTCATTGGAAATTTCTAACTAGGGATTTCATTGTTCTAGCATGGTTTAGGTGTGTGAAAGAGAAACCCAGACCCTTGAATTTCCCAAAAAATATTTTTTAGGGCCTCAAAACAGCCCCAAAAGTTTAGGACCCAGAAAGCCCCAAAAAATCATAACAAAACTGTCAATATGGAGAACCATGTTGATTTTTTGGAAGAGGTGGGTCGCCATAAATATCCACCTAGATCAATCCTCCATTTTTTCCTTTGATGGAGAATCTAAATCTAACCTAGGGGTGAAAGGTGCAACGGGGGTCATCCTGAATAAAAACTAAGTTGCAGAAAATGAAAAAGGTCTCCTTGCAGAATACATTAACTCAAGGGGAAAGAAAAAATTTGATCAACAAAGACAGGATCTGGATGAGAAATATTGGCTCCAACAATTTATTTTTTTCAACCCAAAGCTCCAACTCAAACATTTTCATGCCAAGTTTATGTCTATCATGGTAGCTATGAATGAATGTGTAGGAATTCTAGAACTAGAAATCCCGATAAAAGTTCTCCATTCTTTTCTTTGATGGAGCATCTAAAGGAAACCTAGGGGTGGTAGGTGTTGAGGAGGGGTCATCTTGGATCCCAAGGAAAAACTTGAAACATCTTTCACCCGGGGTTTAGGAAAGTCCACAAATAATCAAGCTGAGGCTTATGCTCTTTTTCGTGGTCTTCTTCTAGCAAATGAATCTAGAACAAAGAATTTGATTGTCATAGGTGACTAAAGAAAAATCATCAAATTGATGCTATTGAAATAAACCTTGGCATATAGAAAGTTTTCATCTATTCTAGATTGAATTCAAAAGGAGGTCTTTCATCTACAAAAAGTATCATTCTACCAAGTTTTAGGAGAGCACAATTATTAGGTAGATTTTGTAGCTAATGAGGCCACCATTTTCAAAATAGGGATGATTCAGAAAAATGGAGGTTGGAACTATCAAGAAATTCATGAATTCTCATAGGTCATGCATATGAAGTTGTAATACCCTGGTTTTGAGCCCCATATTAAATATTGTATTTTGTGAATTTATGAAAGGCTAGAGTGCCCAAACAATTAAAATAGGCCAGTGTGACTAGGAAATGTAATGTTTTGATCATTATTAAAAATAAATACATCACTAGCTGCTAGATGGACAAGAAAAAGAGTTATAGGGGGCTATGATTCCACAAGATAGGGGGCTTGAGGGGCTAAGTGTTGATTTTATATTTTTATTTACCCATTTTTTGTTTTTTGGGGGGGTCACTCACTCACTCACATTTTTTTCATTGTTCATTGTTCACACTATTCATTCTATTCTCTCTCCACTCGTTATTTCACCCACTCTTCATTCCTCATTCATTTTGATCTTGGATTGGGAAAGAAAAACGAATTGTGGAGAGGATCCATGACTTTGTTGGTAGTAATGACTGCTAGTGTATTCCATCCATGAATTAATGCCTGCATGTCTGAGATGCATTGGCATGTGTTAAGTTTTTTCCACAGTTGTGAATCCTGAGAGTCCCAGCATGGAGATTCTTGACCAATTGCATTGGAGCCCTGGAAGGAGGTGGACAACCTGAGGGACTACATGGCAGAGAAGGGGGTCCATTCTCTTGGGTTTCATAGTCTGGGTAGAATATATTTGGTGCACTTTGGATTGTTGTGTGTGCTTAGAATCCTGTGAGAGATTGAGTGTTGACTGATTGGGAAGTTGAGTGACACTCTGAAACTGTCCTTATGGATTCATAGCCCTGTCTTAGGGTGACATTGTTGTTAAGACTTGGAACCATAGTGTCTACGGTTGGGTGGAATGTCCTTGGTCTGCAACCAGTTGGTGATTCATTTCATTAAAGATAAGTGTTCTCTGTCATGTGTTTCTCTGCTTATACATTTATTTCCACTTTGTATTGATTAATATCTCTAAGATGTGCATTTTTAATGTTCCTAGTCGCTGGTTATTGCTATGCATGGAATTTTTAAACATTATTTATACTCTAGCATGAATCCAATTGCACAGAATCTAGAGCGTCATGAAGATAGAGATCCTTTGTAAAGGATCATGGAATTGTGACCATTCCATTTTGAATGATGGAGCGATCACAACCATTGAATCATGGAATTCTATATCATTAGATCAGAAGGCAGGTGAACAAGGACTGTTAGATAGAGGTGAAACCAAAGGCTGGGAGAGATTAAGTCACAACTGTTAGATTGAACTGGTCGATTGTCAATCGCTTATCGAATCCAAGCAGGATATGGAAAACTATGGAATGTCGTTGCTTCGATGATTGTTGGATATAGGGTAGAAGCATGAAATCTCGAAGGCCGAAGTCGCAAAGTTTTGTCGGTTGTCCAATATCATAGGAAGTTCAGGAGTAATGTGAGCCATGGATACAGAGTGGAAGGATAGTGAATTTTCAAGACTTTGGAACTTCACCACTTCGGAAATTACTGGATACTGAGAAAAGCCATGAAACGTTGAAGGTGTGAAGTGTTGAAGCCACAAAGTGCAAAGCCGCAGTCCGATAAATCATGCAAGTCATCAGATCTGGGGCAGATAAATGTGGATTGTTCGCTTGGTTGATGACGTGTCTTATGCCATGTGGAAGGGGTGTCGTTTGGGGACACGTGTCAAATGAATTCAATGCCTTTTGGACCTCAACTTGTCCATTTATAGGTGACACATGGCACACATACCAAGGGCCCACGTCACCATAGGTGACATTAGCATGCAATGTCATCTCTGGGATTATGGCCTTCGAGAATGTCCATCATCTCTACCAGGGAAAGTGTTGAAGGCTGAAGTTGTGAATTCATGCAGACCATTGATCTAAGGTTCCATCAGGACTTTTCTCAATCATTAGATCAAGCAGCGGAAGGATAGTGTAAATACTTTAGAAGGTATCACTCCGGGGGAGTTGAACGACTCAGGAGTTGTAATATCCTGGAGTCCCGAAGAATCAAAGTCTTGAAATGAATAAGGATAGTCCATCCCGACACTTGATTAAGTCATGGACGTTGGATTAACTAGTGGAAGGATAATGTAAGAAGAGGTGTTAACTGATGGTAAAAAGTCATCGTCACTTTATGACCACTTCGGTAGGTAAAACTCTTGGGGAGTTGAACGAATTGAGAGTTGTAATGTCCTGGAGTCCCAGAGTGGCAAAGTCCCAAATTAATTAAGGAACGTCCATCCTAACACTCAATTAAGTCGTTATCATATATTTTGTGGAGCCTCCGGAAGGGTCGGGACCGTCCAGTCAACATGAGATTAAATATCAACCGTCCAATATACTAGTGGAGATAATATAGGTGATTTGGTGAAGTGTACTTCAGGGATTATTACTTAATAAGAGGGCATGAATTTCGAAGTCGGAAGGATCTGGTTCCAACACCGGTCTCATCCTAAGGTGAAGGGGTTTATTAGAGGCATGAAAGGCCTAGAAGTAAACAAGCTCATGAACACTTTTTTGAACGAGGTCATGTGTGGAAGAATACAGAGAAAGGCGCTAAAGAATGAATAAGCCCATGGGTTCAAGCCCATTGTCACAAGGAAAGTGGATTGAAGGAAGAACATGTGCATAGTTCAAATTCTGTACCAATTTAAAGGGGTTGTGGAATAATTTGACAAGATCCTATTGCAAAAAAAGAAGAAGGTGAAAGTGACTTTTTCAGGAAGCCATAACTTTCAGCTCAAATATTAGATTAGGGAAAGAGTACAATCATTGGAAATATGATTCAGATGAGAATAACATTGAAATTTTATAATTTGGAGAATGATAATATATTTATTCATTAATTGAGAATAAAAAGGACCTATAACATTGTTTGGACATTTTTTTTATAATATACATAATTCTAACAAAATGGTTGCTTGCACATTCAAGAAACATATCAGTTTAGTATAAGAATGCATATTCAAGAAATGAAGTAAGGAGAGTGTTGGCATCAGAAGTCACTCCTGGATTTCTTGTAGGAGCAGAGCCCAACGCCCATCAGTTTTATGTCACGGTTTTTTTTTTTAATGGGTGATCAAATAGGTAGAGACTCAGGAAGATATCACTCTAACTCAGGGACTAGGTCTGGCATGTAAGGAACAAAGGATGTCTTGATCTAACTTCGGTCAGTGAGTTGATTTAAAGATGAGCAAGTTGAAGAATTGGTGAGAAGAGTGAACAAACTACCTCAGGCAACAGACCTTTCAGTAGTCTGTAGAAGAAAAACTCTGAATGAAATATCCTCTTGGTTTAGGGCTTAGAGAAACTAAAAGGGGGGACTTGACTAGATCCTCCAATTCCAAGTCATTCAACGCTAAGAAAATCACAGAGACCGATTAGAAACAATGCAACTGTTACAGTGATCCAACCTACATCATCCTATAATGGTTACAACTCGACTGGATCCTCCAATTCCGAGCTACTCTAATACAGTGTAAACAAAGACACGAAAGAAACTGACATTCATAAGGCAAGAAATCTCAAAAGTCCACACATAACCAGGAATAACAGTGCTTCATTAAAGCTTTACAACCATGAGCCTTGCTCAACCATCGATACTTTACAAAATACAAAGACTGAGTCTATATACTCAGAAAAATTCACCTAACAGAGGCATGCTCAGTCATCCAAGGCGTGGTGTCCCTTCAGTCAAACTCGGACGAATATTCTTCGTTAGACTCTACCTTAACTACGCATGGCTCCTGCAAGGGGAGTAGTTGAGCCATTAAGCGCCGAGTTAGTGTGTGCAGACCTCCCTAGCTAGTCGAGGACTCGGCATGGCGTCTTTGGAAGAATCGGTACACGGGACCTTCTCGGGTAGACATCTTGCCAGAGCCTCCATATTTACACGTTAATGAGTGAGGAGAGGTTTAAACCACCCCCTCTCACCTTCATTTACTCCAATTGAGAACCAGGATTGAGATTGAATCGGATGGTACCTGGAGATCGCGATGATCCCTTCTGTGACTATACTAGATGCCTTTGGCCCCTCTTGCATAGCTCTTTTATTTCCCAAGTGGCCACGGGCTGTGACCCTGCGTTTATTTTCAAAGGCACTTTCAACTTTCATGAATAGGAAGGAGTTGATTCTTGCTTATCACAGTTGCGATGAGTGAAACACCGAGATGGCTTAATCGGGCACCACATGTCCCTCTCAGATCTGACAGTTCTGAAATCACTCGGTGATACTGTGGGCCTGGGTTCTGGACGCTCTTGGCATTTCACGTCTCAGGGATATAAAGGACCTACTCCTTGTGCTTTGAATTTGCGATGTGCAAAGAGGCGAGGAGCCTAATCGCACACCAGGTGTCCCCTTTGGGTGAACGGTTGAGACTGCTCCAAGATACTGCAGGCCCGACCTTGGGTGCTTTCGGTGCTTTGGGGTTTGGGGCTTCGATATGTAGAACAACATGGAACCCTCACACTTTGAACTCCCGAATGCTGAAATGTTGATGCGACTAGATCTCGCGCCACGCATCCTTTGGACGGACGACTGCTATCCCTTCCTACATGCAATATGGGCGCTGTCCATCGCACTAATATCGACGCAACTCCACTAACCGCGATTTCACGTCGATTGTTGATCTGCTCCTATGGGTGAATCTCGACCATCGACAATATGATTTCACCCGTTTACTTGCTTGGAGGTTTGAAACGTGATTTTTCCGTGCTGTGCTTGGGCACTTCTCATGCAACTTGCAGACCTGAATACTCTTGTGCCTAGGACAAGAATTGTTACTAACATTTAGGCTCCATGGGGGATAGAGTCGTCCCTGTGATGCTCTAAGGACTCATTTTGCAGTTCCAGTGCCTTGTTGTTGGGATATGGAGTCATTTATTTAAAACTTAAAGACGAAAAGAAAAACAATATTTACAACCGCGAAAGAGCTATGTGCGGCTCAAGAGAAAAATATTTTTAGGAAATGCCCATTCACAGGGCCATTGAAAGCTTCTTGATATTTCAAATCCCGTAACCTGTAGGTGTTATTCGAGAATACTTTGGAGACTTTGAAAGGCCCGATCCACAGGGCTTCGAATTTTCTGTGCTTACCTTTATCTTGTTTAGGAGCATCCCATTTCAGTACCAGGTCTCCTATCCGAAACTCTTCCTTCTTGGCCTTCTTATAAAAAACCTGCTTGATATTTTGCTGATGGTCCTGAATTCTGCCCATTACCTGCTCCCTGGCCTACTGGACTTCCACTAGCTGATGAATTCTTCTGATTATGTCATCAAGCTCCTCTCGATGATCCTGGAGGAATTTTGCTATAGGAATGGATAAATGAGAAGGAAAAACAACCTCTGTTCCATAGACTAATTGGAAAGGAGAGATGCCTAAAGATCTCTTCATGGTCACTCAATCGGCCCATAGAGAAAATTTCAATCTTGAATGCCAGGCCTTCTTGTTGTCTTCCAACAGTCTTTTGATGATCCTTATCAGGATTTTGTTGGAGGACTCTGCTAAACCATTTCCCTGGGGATAGTATGGGGTAGAGTGAATCAATTTGATCCCGAATTGCTCACAGAACTTGGCTAACGGCTCAGCCCTAAAAGAGGTTGTGTTATCAATGACGATCTTACTTGGGCAGTCGAATCTTGTGATGAGGTCTTCCATGAATCCAATGATTACCTTGTGGGAAGCACTCCTGGTGGGGATAGCTTCAATCCACTTGGTAAATAAATTTGTAGCAGTCAGGATCCATCTGTGCTGCCCACTGGAAGCGGGGTGAATTTCTCCAATGAAATCTAGGCCCCATTGCTGGAAAGGTCCTGAAACAACCACAGGTTTTAATGGCAAAGACTTGAGCTGTTGTTTTCCTACAAATCTTTGACATTTGATGCAGGCTCTGACCCTTCTGCAGACATCAGTAAATACGGTGGGCCAGTAGTATCTAGCCTTGAGGATTTTGTAGGCTGTGGTTTTCCAGAAATGATGCCCTCCACATAGGCTATCATGAAATTCAACCATGATCCTGTCAGCCTCTTGCGGATATACACATTTCAAAAGAAACCCCAGGGGGTCTTATAAAACTTGATCGATAAGGCAGTATCTGACTGCTTTGAGCTTCAGAGCCTTTGCCTTATTTCTCTGCAGGCCGTCTGGAGGTCGCAACTCTTGCAGAAAATATATAACATCCTTATACCAGGGACATTGAGCCAGTGGGGGCTCCGTTTGAGGGTTTGTCTCAGACAGTCGATCCTGTTGAATTCTCGAGCATTCGTTGATGAAACTTACCCCCAAATCTTGGAAATTTGCTTCAGCCAACAGCTTGGCTAAACCTTGACCTTTAATCAATTTGGTAGGCTTTATTTCCAGGTCAAATTCTAGAATCTTGGCTATCCACTTACTCCTCCTCCCGTCTATGTCAGGTTGAATAAGAATGTCTTTGACAGTAGCTGAGGGTGTTAGAATATATATGATGGTGTGCTCATTTTACCACGACGATACCCTCGTCTCCCAACCACAGGACGAAGCCTCCCTCCGAGCACCTTAACCTTGACCTGAGAATTCCTCTGGAAGCAAGCCCTAGGCTAGATAGCCAAACAAAGAGCAGCGCATCTCTCCCCAAGGATAACACATCACAAAAAGATGATCAGATAGTCCAAACCCTAGCCAAGAGATATCCAAGCCAAATACTGAAACTTGTTGCTACTGCAACTACACCTGCAACCCTCCTCCAAACCTGCGCACCAGCTACACCTGCAATGTGCACCAAATGGGAAAACTGCAGTCCTGAGATGTGACAAATGAGAAACTAGCGCCCTGTATTTATAGTAATCCTGCCAGTTTACTGGGGCCGACTTCTCCTTCTGGGTAGGTGTCTGTTCAGTATATTATTATTAATTCTAGCCGAATTCTTCTCTTGGAGGCTAATAGCCTGATATAAATTATATTCTTGAGCCGAAAAGGATTCTAGGGTTATTAGCCAATTCATTAGGGTTTCTCTTGCTTCCTGGAGTCTTCTATTCTCGTCAGGTTCACATGTAGAGGTAAATACCTCCCACAACTACCATAATATTAACAGAGGGGACATAGGCAATGATTTTTTACTGTAGGACATAGGTTCTAAAGGCCCTGAGAGCCTTTACCAGGGCATAGGATTGCTTCTCCATAGTGTCATACCTAACTTTGGAATCCCTCAATGCTCGGCTAAAGTATGCAATAGACTACTCTAGCCCAACCTCGTTTGTTTGTAATAAAACAACAGCCACCGTGTCAGGTGAGGCAAAGGAGAAAATAAGGAAATCCTTTGAGTAATCGGGACTAATAAGCATAGGGGCTTCAGTCAGGGCCTTCTTTATTTTCTCAAAGGAATTTCATGATTCATATGTCCACCTCACTTCATTTCCTTTCCTTAACATGGTTGTTATAAGTTTTACCTCCTCAGCAAAGTTAGGAACAAATCTCCTCGGAAAATTAATCTTACCAAGGAAAGATTGGACCTCCTTCCTGGACCTCAGGATTGATAAGGCTTGTATTGCTTCAACTCTGCTAGGATCGATCCTGACTCCTTTTGTTGATACTATGTGGCCTAGTAACTTTCCCTCTTGCATGGCGAACATAGATTTCTTGGGATTTAATGAAATGTTGAAACTCCTGCATTTCAGGAAAACCTTCCTGAGATGACAACAGTGTTCTTTATCAGATTTTGAAAATACTGTTAAGTCATCCAGATAGATGAACACAAATTTATCCTTTTCCCTAATGAAAGCTATATCCATGGCACGTTGAAACGTCACCCCTGCATTCATCAATCCAAAAGGCATTTTGTCATACATGAATGTGCCCCATGGAGTGGTAAATGTCGCCTTTTCCCTGTCCTCAGAAAGAACAGAGATTTGATTGTAGCCATAGAAACCATCGATCATGGACATCCTGGATGCCCCTGTTACCCTCTGCAACATATGTTCCATCTTTGGTAAGGGGTAGTTGTCCTTCCGCGAGCTCTTGTTCAGGTTTCTGAAGTCTACACAGAATTTGATTTCTCCATTCTTCTTCCTTACTGGGACCAAGTTAGCGACCCACTCTGAGTATCTCGGTGGAATGATGATCTGGGCATGTAGCAACTTATTCACTTACCTCTCCATGATAGGTAGCAACATAGGTTTGATCTGTCTTAGCTTCTACATAAATGGCTTTGCCTCCCTTTTCAACGGGATTTTATGCTCAATGACAGAAGTGTTATATGTTTTGACATATTCATAGGTCCAAGAAAAAACATCAGCAAATTCCCTCAAAAGTCCAGCGTATTCAAACCTCTACTCCTTTGTCAGACTTCTTGACAATTTGACAAACTTGGGCTCACTTTCAGTGCCAATGTTGCACTAAAATAGTATCAGAGTCATCCTTCGAGATTTCCCCTTTTAATGACACATCATTTCTATCAAAAATCCTTTCCAAAGGAACCAATCCCCTTGGAATATGGTTATTGGGGAGTTGCACGATGTTACGCTCTGCTATTTTACTCAGAAACTTACCCCCATCAAGCTCTTCTTCAGAGATAGAGTCTTGGTCGATATGCATCTCTGAAAATTCTTCGACAGTCTCCAAGAATCTCTTGATCTCAAGATTGTCCTCGAATACCTTCCAATGTTTGACGTTGTCAGGTATGGAGGGCCTGTATTTTACTTCTACATCATATCTGAATTTGGGCGGCAAGGGCACTTTGAAATTGCTTGCTGATGTAGCCAAGGAATCTGCCACTATGTTCTTCTCTCTTTGGATGAAAGAAATGTTGAATGTTGAGAAGAAACAATCAATTAAGTCCCATACCTCATTTCTGTAGCTCTTGAGTCGAGGATGCTTAGCCTGATAAGCGTTTCTGATCTGCTGGACCACAAACTCTGCATCTCCAAACACTTCTACCTCCTAAATTCCCATTTCCTTCGCTGCTCTCAATCCTAGGACAAGAGCTTCATATTCTTCCACATTGTTGGTAGTTTCAAATTCTAATTTGTATGACAAAGATATGGTTTCCCGAGCAGGTGACACAAAAAACACCCTAGCACCAACGCCTTCCCTGGAAAAGGCTCCATCAAAGAACATCTTCCAGACGGAGGTGATGGAGGGAGGGAATTTATGGGAACTGGTGGGCGGCTTTGTGAGTTTCAGTGGAGGCTCAGGAGCATTAGTGAGTTGTAGTACACTAGAACCTAAATCAGTGTCCAAGGAGAAAATGGGATGGTTGGTAGGGTTGGCTTCATCACTGATTATATAGGCCAGTTGGGCTTCCCTGTATAGCCTCCTATGTTCTCCTCCAAACATTGGGATAGTAACATATGTGAGGTCCATCTGCAAAGTTCCCCCCAGTATTTTTATCCAAGATCTTGATAACAACATACCGAACTTGGGGGGGACATCAACCACTACAACATCCATGACCACACTCTTCATGGGCAACTGAAACAAGGTCACGACCAGGTCTTTGATAACTCCTAGACATTGAACTTTCCTGGAGTCAAAATAATAGAGGTCATGATAGGCTCGGGTGACCTCTAGTCCTAATTCTTCCAGGACAGTTTTGGGCATGAGGTTGTGAGAAGCTCCTGAATCCATCAAACAATTGTGCAGTACCTTGTCATGTATGTTCAAAGAAGTGTAGAAGGGAGGGGATGCATCATTCTTCTCTTCTACCATAGGACCTAGATTAAATGCAGCCTTTTCATCTTGCAAATTGATGGAGTTTGTGGGAAGGCATGAGACCTCAAACTGTAAAATCTCAGAGAAGCATTTCTTGAACCCTTCATGTTTAATCAATTCGGTTAGGGGCACAAGGATTCTGATCTTTTGAATTTCATGCTCAAAATTAAAAGAATATGTAAGCTTCGGGATTTCTCTTATTTTGGGGACATGACCCTGGACTATGGGAGAGAGGAGTCAGGTATTCTTACCTCCGTGATTGTCTGCTACTTCATTAGCAGGTTTCTCTATTCTAGTGAGCCGCTCAAGAACATCTGGTGCTACTGTCTTTTTCTTGGACCTTAGATCATATCTGCCTTGGCTACCACTAGCCTTGTCTCCCTTGCTCAGTTCATTTAGCTGACTATCCATGAGAGACTCCTCGTATGCTGATTGAGTGAGATGAGGAAAAGGAGGAGTGTCTTCGAAGCAATGGATTTCAGGATCAAGTTCATCTGTTTCCCCTTCTCCTTCCTTGGCCATGAAATTGTTTTGAAAAGGGGCCTGAATTTTCTGGTCTTCTCTATCTCTTCCTCTCTCTCTTTGCACAGTCGGGGAAGTAACATTGTTTGGCCTCCTGAAAATTCCTTTATTTTCGGTATTTTGAGGTCCCTTATATGCTTGCCTCTTCTCCACCTTCATCCTCTCCATCTCTGCAGAAAGAGACTTCACCATCTTGGTCAATTCATCCACTTGAGGGTGGGGCACCGATGGGACATAAGTTGAGGCTTCAGGTATTCCCTTTCTCATGTCTGCGTCGGCCTTGTTCCTTAGTCTATCAACTGCTAATACATTAGATTCCACCTCAATGGCTACATCTTGCATTTGAGCTAAGGAGGTGGCTCTTCTTTCTCTCAATAAAAGACAGAAATCAGGGCCAAATGCACTAGCATAAGAAATATTGGCCGAGGCTTCTGAGGGTTTTATCTCAACAGGAATTTTATTATACATCTTATTGAATCTTTTGGAGAAGCCAGAGACAGACTCTCCTTCCATCTTCTTCAAATACCCGAACTCTGTCATGTAATACACGAAATCCTTCCTATCTCCCCACTGCCTCAGGAAAGCACTATCTAGAGCTTCGATCCCAGCAATAGATCTGGGGGCCAATCCTCTAAACCACTTCCTCACCTCACTATCCAGGCTCTGGACGAAGACTCTCATCCAGACATCTTCATTCTCAATGTTCAGGTTGTCCGCATAACTATAGAAAGCAGCCAGGTTCTCTTCTGCGGTTATGTCCCCTTCCCCAGTGAACTTGGGCATATACTTCAAGTAATCTCCAACAGGGAGAGGATTCATAGGATGGGGTAGGATTAAGGGAGCATATTTGGAAGCAACTATGGCATCCATTCTATTTAGAGGGGGATTAGCGCCAGCCATAGGGATATTAGGTGAAGGAGAACTTGGAGGAGAAGGAGTTCACAAAGGGGCTACTTGGAATGAGTCTTGAAATGGAACGGAAAACAAAAGGGGATTTAAGGAGAAGGCTAATGGGCTCAAGTCAGCAAGTGCTTCTCTTTGTGTAGAAGTGGCAACAATAACAAGGGGAGGAGTGGTAAAGATAGGAGTGGGGAAATATTCTGGGGTCCTAGGTCTATGCCAAAGTATAGCTTCAGAGGAGAGGGAAGTGACAAGGGTTTCTCCCTCTAATCCCAGACCAGGAGAAGAAAACTTAGCAGGAATACTCCTGAAATTCAGGAAACAGGAAACCTCAGAAAAAGGTCTGTTAAGAGACTGAGGAGGAGAAAATGGAGTTCCTACAGAAGGAGATGGTGGATTACTTGGTTCGGTGGTGGAAGATTCTTCTTCAGAGGCCCTTCCTTTTCTAAGAACCACCTCAGGATCGGTTTTAGGTGTAGCTAGAGGCAGTTGTGGATGAGACCGCGTTTGTCTGCCTCTGAAAGCCACAATTAATACAGCCGATTCACCACAGTGGATTCATCACAATGGATTCACCAGGTGCATAGTAGCAATATTTAAAGGCTCTGATACCTGATGCGCCTTCAGAATCAAAGGCTCAATGTCATTCAATCCCGGGGAAAATTTTCAACTTCATCCCCGGCAACGGCGCCAGAAATGTTGGCGTCAGAAGTCACTCCTGGATTGCTTGTAGGAGCAGAGCCCAACGCCCATTATTTTTATGTCACGGTTTGTTTTTTTAATGGGTGATCAAATGGGTAGAGACTCAGGAAGATATCACTCTAACTCAGGGGCTGGGTCTGGCATGTAAGGAACAAAGGAGGTCTTGATCTAACTTCAGTTAGTCATTTGATTTAAATATGAGCAGTTTGAAGACTTAGTGAGAAGAGTGAACAAACTACCTCAAGCAATAGACCTTTCAGTATTTTGTAGAAAAAAAACTATGAATGCAAGATCCTCTTGGTTCAGGGCTTCGAGAAACTGAAAGGGGGGACTTGACTGGATCCTCCAATTCCAAGTCGTTTAGTGCTAAGAAAATCACAGAGACTGATTAGAAACAATGCAACTGTTATAGTGATCCAACCTACATCATCCTATAACGATTACAACTCGACTGGATCCTCCAATTCCGAGCTGCTCTAATATAGTGTAAACAAAGACGTGAAAGAAACTGACATTCATAAGGCAAGAAATCTCAAAATTCCACACATAACCAGGAATAACAGTGCTTCATTAAAGCTTTACAACCAGGAGCCTTGCTCAACCATCGATACTTTAGAAAATACAAAGACTGAGTCTATATACTCAGAAAAATTCGCCTAACAAAGGCATGCTCAGTCATTCAAGGTGTGGTGTCCCTTCATTCAAACTCGGATGGATATTCTTCGTTAGACTCTACCTTAACTGCGCATGGCTCATGCAAGGGGAGTAGCTGAGCCATTAAGCGCCGAGTTATCACGTGCAGACCTCCCTGGCTAGTCGAGGACTCGGCATGATGTCTTTGGAAGAATCGGTACACGGGACCTTCTCGGGCAGACATCTTTCTAGAGCCTCCATATTTACACGTTAATGAGTGAGGAGAGGTTTCAACCACCCCCTCTAACCTTCATTTACTCTAATCGAGAACTAGGATTGAGATTGAATCGGATGGTACCTAGAGATCACAATGATCCCTTCTGTGACTATACCCAATGCCTTTGGCCCCTCTTGCATATCTCTTTTATTTCCCAAGTGGCCATGGGCTGTGACCTTGCGTTTATTTTCAAAGGCACTTTCGGCGTTTGTGAATAGGAAGGAGCTGATTCTTGCTTATCATGGTTGCGATGAGAGAAACACCAAGATGGATTAATCGGGCACCACGCATCCCTCTCAGATCTAACGGTCCTGAACTCACTAAGCGATACTGTGGGCCTGGGTTCTGGACGCTCTTGGCATTTCGTGTCTCAGGGATATAAAGGACCTTCTCCTTGTCCTTTGATGTCGCGATGGGCAAAGAGGCGAGGAGCCTAATCACGCACCAGGTGTCCCCTTTGGGTGAATGGCTGAGACTGCTCTAGGATACTGCAGGGTTGACCTTGGGCGCTTTCAAGGCTTCGGGGTTTGGGGCTTCGAGATGTAGAACGACATGAAACCCTCACCCTTTGAACTCTCGAATGCCAAAATGCCGATGCGACTAGATCTCGCGCCACGTGTCCTTTGGACGGACGACTGCTATCCCTTCCTACATGCAATATGGCTGCTGTCCATCATGATAATCTTGATGAAACTCCGCTAACCGTGATTTCCCGTCGACTGTTGATCTGCTCCTATGGGTGAATCTCGACCATCGACAATATGATTTTGCCCGTTTACTTGCTTGGAGGTTTGAAATGCGATTTTTCCGTGCTGCGCTTGGGCGCTTCTCGTGCAACTTGCAGACCTGAATACTCTTGTGCCCAGGACAAGAATTGTTACTAACAGAGAGGGAGATTACAACCATGATAAAGAGGCCAAAGGGAAAAATATCAGTGTTGGTAATGCAAATACAAAATCAAATGGGCACAGGAGTAGAGGGGAGCAAGAAACCTTATTAGAGATTGTGAGAAGCCTGAAAATAGAAGTCAATATTTATAAATAAGACAATGAGAGGTTGATGAGAGAAAAAAATCAGATAAATGCTCAAGTAATGCAAAGCTTAAATCAATTGCAAAGGCAAACAAAGAATGGATCAAACTCAAGACGGGCGGAACAAGGCAGATATCGTGAAAGAAGAGATAACTACAACAAAGCTAGTTATTCAAGAAGTGATAGAAGAACTCATAAACATCAATCACCTCACTCAGTAAGGAAATTTTATGCATCGAAATATTCAATAAGAAAGCCAAAAGTGTCTCATGTTAGGCACCAAAGAAGAAGACATGAATTGGACAATTTGCAAGGAGAGATGAGGAAGCTTAAGCCACCATCCTTTGATGGTGAAAGAGAAAGGGAAGATGATGTTGAATAATGGTTGCTTAGACTCAGGAGGTATTTTCAATTGCATAACTACTCATCAAACCTAGAAGACAAAATTGCCACATACCATTTACATGGGAAAGCTACTATGTGGTGGGATCAACTAAAGCAAGTTGAGCACATTAAAGAGAGTAGGATCACTTGGAACCAATTCAAGAAATATTTTTAGGAGTACCTTTCCGAGCACTTCTATGACAAGAAAATGAAGGATTTATTTGAACTCAGGCTGGGAAGCATGACCATGGTAGAGTATGAAAATAAGTTCTTGGGATTGCTAAAGTATCTGGGGTTTATAAAATATGAGAAAGTGAGAATACAAAGGTTTTTAAGTGGACGTCCATCCTTTTATAAAGAGAAGATTCAATATGATGAACCCAAGACTTTGATTGAGATCATCACAAAGGCTAAGTACATGTATGTGAAAGGAAAGGGCAGAGAGTCTTTGCAGAAATCTTGGAAGGATAAGAATAAGGAGAAGTCTGACCAGAGAAAGAAAGGATTCAAACCTCCTTTCAATAAAAATAATCCAAACCAACCTTCTAAGGATGAATCCAAGAGAGAATACTCCTTGGGAAAAAGGGGAATACCACCAATCCAATGTTGGGGATGCAAAGAAGATCACTTGTACAAGGATTTCCCTCATAGAAAATATAAAGTGAAGACTGTGCACAATATCCAAGAGGCTATAAAAGTAGAAGACATGGGAAGAATATATGCATCCTTAGATGATCGACAAGCAGAGTACAAATCCAATATGATCGAGGTGGAAGGTAAGATCATTAATCATCATGTTGCTATTTTAAATGATTCAAGAGCAATTCATTGTTACATTGATGCTAAAATAGTGGATAGATTACATTTGGAGAAAAATAACCTAAAAAATCAAGTGTGGTTCAACTAGCCACTCGAACCAAAATAAGGATCAATGTGATTGTTGCATAACTCTAAATGAAGTGAATACTAATGTTGATCTAAATATTATACCATTTGTTGGGAATACTAAAACAACTGAGAGGGGGCGTGAATTAGTTGTATGTGAGCTTAAACAATTTTAAGTCTGTTAAAACATTATTAATCTTTCTTGATGTGGTCATCAACAATATACAACATATGGACAGTAAAAGTAAAGACCATCAGTCACACATAAAATACCCACATAGACAGATTTTCACGAGGAAACCCATAAAGGGAGAAAACCTCTTCTTCTTAGAAATGATAGGAAGTCTTTTCAGTTCTGTACATCATTTACAATTGAGCACCAACTCAATGTGAGGCTTCTACCTCTGTTTTACAAGCTGCAACTTGTTTGAGAGATCCAACTCTCTGGTTTCTCTAGCACCCACTAGAAGGAAGCACCAACTCCCTGAATATTCCAGCACCAACTGGATGGAAGCACCAACTTCCTGAATGTTCCAGCACCAACTGGATGGAAGCACCAACTTCCAGTTACACAGGCTCCAACCTGTATAACAGAGAACACTTGTTCTCCCTAGAACCACCCTGCCACC
Source organism: Picea engelmannii (assembly GCA_009831015.1). Taxonomy (NCBI): domain Eukaryota; kingdom Viridiplantae; phylum Streptophyta; class Pinopsida; order Pinales; family Pinaceae; genus Picea; species Picea engelmannii. The sequence goes on from ML778714.1 coordinate 506,568, forward strand.
CTTGTTTCTCTAGCTACAACCAGATGGAAGCTACAACTTCCTATGTTCAAGCTCCCACTTGAACCTATGAGGACAACTGTCCTCCCTAGCACCTCCCAACCACCCTTGAATATTAAATAATGAATACACAGACAACTACACAGATAAATCAAATCTTACCAATCTTTCTCTGTATCTGATCTTCAACAAACTGTTTTGTAATTCTTTTCTTCTTTTGTTTGTTTAGCAGGTCTGCTCTGCATCACCTTTTCTGTCATTCTTCTCTACTTCTTCTCTGTCTTTCATTCTGCTCTGCTTCTGCTCTGCATTTCATCTCGCTCTGTGCATTTGCTTAATTTCATGCTATGCCTCTGCTCATTTTCCTTTTCTTACTGTTACTCATTTTTCCCTTCAGAACAGCCAACCCGACACAGTTTGGTTCATTCTCTTTTATACACTCGAACATGACGGTTCAACTTCCCAACTTCTTGGGCAAAATGACGACAACTGTCCAGCCAACCGAAACGCCAACTGATCGACAACTAATTTGCAATCATGAGTCTGTTTCACTAACGGATTTGTAACTAAAAGGTTAATCTATGAGAAAGAACTGTAACCCTCGGATTACATTCAAGTTTTATCCACACCGTTGGATATGCGGCGAGCAAACCTAGACAGTCAGTATCTGTGCTCTCAGATCTACGGTCGGGATTCAATTCCGGAGCCCCCTTGCCATTCTATCTTTAAGCGAAAGGGGGGGGTCCGGAATTGGGCGCGCATCTCTCGAGTGGTCAGGATTAAAGCACTTAGATCAACGATGCTCAAGCGATTCCGGACCCCCCTTGCCTTTCTGTCCTTAATAAGGGGGGGGGGGGTCCGGAATGGTGGATTATTGACGAAGGGCCCCACTCCTATCATGTCACCTTCTATGTCGTTCTCCACCTGACCGTGCGACAAGGCTCGGCTCCTCCTTGTCCTCTGACATCTGTCCATCTCCCGGTGATGTGACCAAGAGTTGTGACCATGGCCTTATGTCTCTCCATATTGCGATTCGTGAAACTTTGACACGAGCCATGATCAATGATCCTGATCATTTCTGGATCTGACGGTCCAGATTCACTCTCAATTTCGCATTTCACGAAATTGGGATTCTTGTTGAATTGTTTTCTTGCCCTTTTGAATTCGCAATCTGTTGATCCCTGACTTCCTCCGTACTCCTGACACGTGTCCCACCGAATGGACGATTCAGATTCCATGTCGGGGTTTCCTCTAGGGATTTCCCCGATCCTTCGTCCACGGGAATACCTATTTGCCGATTCCCGATATGTTGGTCCTCCGACGATTCCCGGCCTTTGACCTGCCACCTGTCGTCCACTGACTCCTGGGTGGCCCACATGCTATATGCCTTATCATGAAATCACGTATCACGATTTCGCGATGTCTGATGCAATTGTTCACGGCACTTGTGAAACTCCGATTCCCGATTCTCCGTGATGAAGAAAATCAATGGTCCAGATCTCATTCTTGCTTTAACGACTGCGATTAAATCACGATTTCAGGGTTCTTTTGTTTACAAGTGAATTGGACATTTCAAAGTCCCGATACCCGATTCTCCAATGAAGAAAATCAACAATCCATATCTCATTCTTGCTTTAACGGCTGCGATTAAATCACGAAATCGCATATCGCGATTTTGGGGTTCTTGTTGACAAGTGAATTGGATATTTCAAAGTCTCGATCCCTGATGGCTGATATCCCGATGACAACTCCTCGTGACGGGGCTTCTCTTCTTGCTCTCGAGGCTTATCTCCCTTGCAGCTTCTGCAGATCTGACGGTTGTCGACGACCCTACAGCAAATCTAATGGCTCTCGCTGCATTCGATCATTCACTGCTTTCGATCATTCACCTCTCTGAAATTGTCTTCTATTTGCCTGTCATCTTTACTGTTTCCATCAATGACAAGCATTCGCTGTCTGTTCACTGAATTCGCCAACAATCTCCCCCTTTGGCATTGATGGAAACACTTGCATTCAGACCCAACTCTCCTCTGCATTCATCCATTCAGACTCTCCTCTGCATTCGGCCATTCAGGCTCGACTCTGTTCCTGAAACATTTCGAACTCAACTCCTTTCTCCCCCTTTGACATCAATGTCAAAGAAGAAGCATTCTTCCACTGATCTTGTTGCAGAACATACTCCCCTTGTCATCTATAAACATCTAGAAAAGACACCAGATATTCAATAAATACTCCCCCTGACTA
>ML778714.1:514877-551618 GCA_009831015.1 Picea engelmannii
GGGGGGTCCGGAATGGTGGAGTATTGACGAAGGGCCCCACTCCTGTCGTGTCACCTTCTATGTCGTTCTCCACCTGACCGTGCGACAAGGCTCGGCTCCTCCTTATCCTCTGACATCTGTCCATCTCTCGGTGATGTGACCAAGAGCTGTGACCACAGCCTTATGTCTCTCCATATTGCGATTCACAAAACTCCGACACGAGCCATGATCAACGGTCCTGATCATTTATGGATCTGACGGTCCAGATTCACTCGCGATTTCGCATTTCACGAAATCGGGATTCTTGTTGCATTGTGTTCTTGCCCTCTTGAATTCATGATTTGCCGATCCCGGAATTCCTCCGTACTCCTGACACGTGTCCCACCGAATGGACGGTTCAGATTTTGTGTCAGGGTTTCCTCTAGGGATTTCCCCGATCCTTCGTCCACAGGAATACTGATTTGCCGATTCCCGATATGCTAGTCCTCCGACGGTTCCCGGCCTTTGACCTGCCACCTGTCCTCCACTGACTCCTAGGTGGCCCACACGCTATATGCCTTATCGGGAAATCGCGTATCGCGATTTCGCGATGTCTGATGCAATTGTTCACGGCACTCGTGAAACTTCGATTCCCGATTCTCTGTGATGAAGAAAATCAACGGTCCAGATCTCATTCTTTCTTTAACGACTACGATTAAATCGCAAAATTGCATATCGCGATTTCGGGGTTCTTGTTGACAAGTGAATTGGACATTTCAAAGTCTTGATCCCGGATTCTCCAATGAAGAAAATCAACGGTCCATATCTCATTCTTTCTTTAACGGTTGCGATTAAATCGTGAAATCGCATATCGCAATTTCAGGATTCTTGTTGACAAGTGAATTGGACATTTCAAAGTCCCGATCCCCGATGGCTGATATCCCGATGACAACTCCTCGTGACGGGGCTTCTCTTCTTTCTCCCAAGTCTTATCTCCCTCTCAGCTTCTGCATATCTGACGGCTGTCGGTGACCCTACACCAAATCTAACGGTTCTCGCTGCGTTCGATCATTCACTGCTTTCGATCATTCACCTCTCTGAACTTGTCTTCTGTTTGCCTATCATCTTTACTGTTGCCATCAATGACAAGCATTCGTTGTCTGTTCACTAAATTTGCCAACACCATTGGGGTCTTATGATATTCTAATTAGAATGGATTGGTTGGACAAACATTATGTTGTCCTAGATTTTCATAACAAGACATTTACATGTCTTGATGAAAAAGGAAAGCAGAGCACTATGAAAGGAGTTCAAAGACCCATTTCTATAAGGGATATTTCAGCCTTACAATTGAAGAGATGTTTCAGAAAAGGATGTCAATTGTATGCATCCCATGTGGAGGACCAAGAAAAGACAAATGGGCCAAGCCTTGAATAATTTTTGGTACTACAAGAATTTGAAGATGTGTTCCAAGAAATACAAGTTTCCACCAAAGAGGGAGATAGATTTCTCTATTGATTTAGTGCCAGGAGTTGCCTCGATATCGGAAACACCTTATAGAATGAGTACACTAGAATAAAAGGAATTACAAATGAAGTTGGAATAATTATTGAAGAAAGGGTACATACGTCCAAGTTTTTCACCTTGGGGAGGACCGATACTCTTTGTCAAAAAGAAGGATGGAACATTGAGGCTGTGTATTGACTTTCGACAGTTGAATAAATCCACTGTGAAGAACAAATATCCTCTACCCAGAATTGGTGACCTCTTTGATGTTGATTTTTCAATAAGAACGGTTAAGCATGAAGTTCATTCCATTTTAGCATTTAAATTAACCATAACCAATAATGTTGCAGCAACCAAGATCACAAGAAGAAACACTATGCACAAGAACACAAGAAGTATCCTGGAAAACCCTTATCAACAAGGGAAGAAAACCCAACCAAATCCTTTTCTATATTCTTCAAGAGAAAGACTTTCACCACCTAGAAAACCTAGCACACCAAAGGGTGCTTGAAAACCCTAGAATACTATCGCCCAAGAGAGGTGCGCGATTTTCCCAAGTAAATGTACTTGCTGAAATTTCCAAACTCACACAAAAGATATGATTCCTCAATGGGGAATTTACCTTTACTTATACTAAATTGAACCTGTCAATAGAAGTGTCTATTGGCACAATAGGGCCGACCTCACTAGTTCACAATATAATTAATATTAACCAAATTAATTATCTTTTACATTAATTACCAGTCACATTAAGGAGGGGTCGACCTGTACTCTTTACATTACAATTAGGGTTACAGGCATGTATGACTCTTTGAACAATATAGAAAGGGATATTATACACCCACTAGTTCTCATCTACTAGGGGAAGATCCATAGGGATGTCCATATCTCTAGCTCACTGCATTACATATAAGAACCACTTCTTCACTAGTGCTCAACCACTAGGATCACATTCACAGGCATGTCCACTCAACAAATCTTCTTTCCCACAACATTACACATGACAGTCATTTGGAGTTTCTCGTCAACTCTTCTGCTCAGAGGAGGCTAATACATCATCTTCATTTATGTTCTCATGATGATGCACCCAACACTTTGGGATTTCACATGTTCACCTTATGCTCAGCCACAGGAACATCCAACTCTGTAGATATCCTTTCTCACTGCATTACATAGGAGAATCATCTGGAGTTCTTCTCAACTCTCTATATGGAGGAGGTCATATCTACGTTACAACTCTGTCTCAGATAGGAACCACGCACCCTTCTCAGGGGATTTCTCTCAGGTTTTTAAGCTAGAGAATGTCTCACATAGCTGCAATGGTCAACACATCTCAGGTTTGTAAGATGGATAATGTCTCACATAGCTACAATCATCAACACTCCCTCTCAACTAGGGAGGCATTCTTAATCATTCCAAGTCTCACATGGATGTACTTTGAACTTTGTCTTAGCTATAGTCATCAACACTCCCTCTCAACTAGGGAGGTATTCTTCACCAAGTTAATTTGGTGATGATGTCTTCAATCTACTCATGTGTAGGAAGGTATTGCATGTGTACTGTTTTCCTCTGCATCATATCTCTAATATAATGATGTTTTATCTCAACATGTTTCGATCTATCATGAAACACTAGGTTCTCAAAGAGATTTACACTCATCTCCGATTATCATCATAGGATCCATATCATGATCAAGTAAATATGTCAAAATCCTGTGAATCCATACTGCTTTGCACACTCAATGATACATACTCTGCTTCTATGGTTTTCAAGGCCACATAGTTTTGTTTCCTACTGCATCAGGAAATCATGGCAAGCTTCACGGTAAGACAACAACCATATGTGCTCTTCCGGTCCACCGTACTCTCTGATCAATCTATATCAGCATATCCTGTAAAATCAAGTTCACAGTGGAGGCATATCTTAGGCCATATCCAACTGTGCTTCATATATATCTCAATACATTCTTTACTGCTATCCAGTGAGTCTGTCTCAGTTGACTCGTGGATTGACTAAGTACATTCACTACATAGCATGAATTTTATTTGGTGTTAACTAGATACATCAATGATCCAATAAGTTGTGGATCAAGTGTTTGAATCATCATCATTCATTTTATTCAAATCCATCATGGTGGTTTTGCATTCTGTCATACTGAAATTATTTAATATTCCCACTGTATATTTTTCTTGACTCAAGAAAATTTCATCTGTCCTCTGTCATACTTCTTGTCCAAGAAGTAGTGCATCATACTCATATCCTTCATCTCGAAATCAGAAGTCAAAGATAACTTGTGTCCAACAAGGCTTTTTGAATAAGTCATCAAAATCAGGTTCTCGTCACCAACACTGTAATAATATAGGTTTGAATCAACAATACTCTCGTTGAAACCCAAACTCATCGAAAATCCATCCATCTGATATAGTTTCCAACTCATGGATGGTAGTATGGATGGAAGTGTATTAGGCTTACTGGATCAAATGTCTCATCATAGAAAACTACTTTTGTTTGTGAGAATCCTTTAGCTATAGATATTGCTTTGTATTTCTCGACACTTCCATCGGCTTCATGTTTGATCGTATAGATATACTTGGAACTTAACACAGACTTCCATTCTGGTCTCTGAACAATATCTTGAGCATCATTCTTTCAAGATATACTAGTATTCTTTTGTTATGGCATATTTCCATACATGTTCTCATGTTTCTTCTCCAAGACAAGGAGGCTCAAAATTAATGAAGTGGCTCATGACTGAAGGATAGCTCGAAAATCTCTTTTGATTTCTTGGGATGTGCCTTGAGGGGCTTATATGTTTCTCTGCCTCCTACAAAGTGAGACTAGGCAGGCCTTTTATTCCCTACTACAATATCTCTTGGACATATCAACTAGAGCAACTGGATCAGTTGAAATAATGTCTATCTCCCTCTAAAATGTTGAAGGGGGAGAAGGTATTGTCTCACTATCAATATCCATCTGAGATTCTTTAGATCTTTGAACGGCTATCTCTTCTTCAAGGACAACATTTTTGTTTGTCTCAATCTTTCTCTAACCAGGGATGTAGATCTAGAATGTCTTCGATGATTCACTATTTATCCCATAAATGTATCCTTTCTCCCTGAAGGGTCTAGCTTGGACTTCTTCTCTTTGGGTACATGCAAATACATTGGGCACCCAAATATCCTAAAGTGTTCAATCTTAGGCTTTAATCTGGTGAAGATTTGGGAGTTATGTTTTTCAAAGTCTGGTGAAGCCTCTTGTTCTAAACATATATTGTGTCATGCATGCTTCTGCCCATGGAATCATAGAAATATTCTGATAATGCATTATTCAATTGATTGTCTCAAGGATGGTTGTATTATTCCTCTTTCTCAAATAGTTTTGACTCCCTCTGAGTCAAGTGAATCCCTCTTAAGGATGGGAATCTTCCTTTGTTCTTAACCTGTATGGAACAAGAAAACAAGAGAAACCAAAACAAGAATATATCATGGAGTCTTCACCTCTAGTGTGTTGTTCTTTTGAATGCACTAAGATCCCTCTAGATCCAAGACTTCATCAAAAGGTTCCTTCATCCTACAATTACCCTCATGACAATGATACAAATTATATATATATATATATATATATATAAGTGCATACCTGAGGGTGTTGATCTCTGTCCTCTGACATATTCATGAAGGAGGTATGTCACAGTGACACCTTTTTGTGTCACCCACAATAAGTCTTCCTTTGAAGTCTTGTCTTCTAGGAACTTGAAGTTTCTTGATCCATCAAGCGTATCTTCCATCATAGTTTCATTCATCATAATTTTTTATTCTTCACAACCCTTTGTCAACTGGGCTAGAAAACCTAACATCTAGGATAGGCTAGCACTTATAGGTTTTGTTGGATTTATGACTGTCAAAAATAAGACTTTGAAATATAGGAGAACATTGGTTAGCTGAATATCTCCTTCAATGAGTTGTAGAAACCCTAATACTGAAATTTCTGCAGAAATTAGCGAAAGCCTAGAAACCCTAGGGACAAAATTTCAAAATGCTTGGAATTTTGATTTGAAGCTTGTTGGAGGTGCATTGAAGGAGGTCATACACTCCTATGTCCTTTTTCTCCCCAACGTCCAAGTGCCAAGTGTTGAAAACCTCCATAAGAGCAAGCCATATGGATTTTCTGGGAACCCTATGAGGGTCGTACGGTTTCTGCAGAAGAGAGAGAGGATGGATGAAAGTTGTTTGTGTGTGGGTTCTTCAAGACCTATGCTCTGATACCATGTTGATTTTTCAATAAGAAAGTTTAAGCATGAATTTCATTCCATTTTATCATTTAACTTAAACATAACTAATAATTTTGTAGCAACCAAGATCACAAGAAGAAACACCATGCACAAGAACACAAGAAGTATCTTGGGAAACCCTTCCCAATAAGGGAAGAAAACCCAACCAAATCTTTTTCTATATTCTTCAAGAGATAGAACTCCACCACCTAGAAAACCTAGCACACAAGAGGGTTCTTGCAAAACCTAGAAGAGTAGCACCCAAGAGAGGTGCACACTTTTCCCAAGTAAATGTACTTGCTAAAATTTCCAAACTCACTCAAAAGATATGATTTCTCAATGGGGAATTTACCTTTACTTATACTAAACTGAACCTGTCAACATAAGTGTCTATTGGCACAACAGGGTCGACCTCACTATCTCACAATACAATTAATATTAACTAGATTAATTATCTTTTACATTAATTACCAGACACAATAAGGTGGGGCCGACCTGTACCCTTTACAATACAATTAGGGTTACAGGCAAGTATGACTCTTGAAAAATATAGCAAGGGATATTATACACCCACTAATTCTCATCCACTAGGGGCACATCCATAGGGATGTCCATATCTCTGACTCACTGCATTACATAGAAGAAACACTTCTTCACTAGTGCTTAGCCACTAGGATCACGTTCACCTGTGCTCATCCACAAACACATCCACTCAACATATCTTCTTTCCCACTACATTACACAAGAGAGTCATCTGGAGTTTCTCGTCAACTCTTCTGCTCAGAGGAGGCTAATACATCATATTCATTTATGTTCTCATGATGATGCACCCAATACTTTGGGATTTCACACGTTAAACTTGTGCTCAGTCACATGCACGTCCAATTCTGTAGATCTCCTTTCTCACTACGTTACACAAGAGAATAATCTGGAGTTCTTATCAACTCTCTATATGGAGGAGGTCATCTCTACATTCCATCTTTGTCTTAGATAGGAACCACAGACCTTTCTCAATGTATTTATCTCAGGTTTGTAAGTTGGATAATGTCTCACATAATTGCAATGGTCAACATCTCTCAGGTTTGTATGCTAGAGAATGTCCCACATAGATGCAATCATCAACATTTGATCAATTAAGAGTGGGCAAATATATTTTCGAATATAGACTTGAGATCAAGATACCATCAGGTAAGAATCAAGGAAGAAGACATCCATAAGACAACCTTTAACATCCATAAGACAACCTTTAGAACCAAGTATGGGCATTATGAATTTGTAGTGATGTCATTTGGACTGTCCAATGCACCAGCTGTCTTTATGTGCTTAATAAATGGCATATTGAAAAATTATTTGGATAAGTTTTTCATAGTATTCTTGGATGACATAATTATCTATTATAATTCAGAGTAAGAGCATGAACATCAACTAATATTGGTATTGCAAGTGCCGAGGGAATATCAATTGTATGCCAAACTTAATAAGTGTTCTTTTTACCGAGAACATATCCATTACTTGGGACACATTATTTCAGAACAAGGTATAGCAGTGGATCTAGAGAAGATTGAATCCATTAGAGGATGGCCCACACCCAGGAATGTTTCAGAAGTTAGATTTTTTATGGGAATAGCTGGACTACAGAAGGCTTATAACAATGTTCTCTAATATTGCTCATACCATCACTTCTTTGCAAAAGAAGAGAATTAAATTTGAATGGACAACTGAGTGTAAAGAGAACTTTAATTTGTTGAAAGAATTACTTACTAGTGCACCTATTTTAAAGATTGTTGACCCAAATGAAAGTTTTGTGGTATGTACAGGTGCATGCAAGGAAGTACTTGGTGGAGTCCTCAGTCAAAATGGACATGTCATTGGTTATGTGTTCATAAAGCTTAAGGAACATGGGAGGAACTATGCCACACATGACTTGGAACTTTCTACCATTGTTCATGCATTGAATATGTGGAGGCATTATCTCATGCGGAAGAGATTTGAATTAAGAACAGATCATAGTGGTCTGAAATATCTTTTTGAACAACCAACTTTGAATTCCAGGCAAATGAGATGGCTGTAATTTTTTAAGTGAATATGATTTTGACTTAGTAGAAGAATACATCTCATGCATGCTACAACCATTAATATGCATCAATCAAATATAAAGAGAAGAATTTTAGATGTTGTTGTTACAAATCAACATTACCTACAGGTAAAAGAAAGATTACAACAAGAAAATCTACAACAAAAAATTAAAGAATATGAGATGAAGGAAGATGGATTACTTATGCATAAAAATATAATTTATGTTCCTATTTACAGAGAACTTAGGAATTTGGTATTAAAAGAAATGCATAATGTTCCATATGCTGGACATCCTGGTTACCAAAAAAAAATTGCAGTAGTAAGAAGCCAATTATTTTGGCCAGGAATGAAAAAAGATGTTGTTGATTACATTTCTAGATGTATGGAATGTTAGAGAGTGAAGGTTGAGAATAGACAACCAATGGGTTTGCTACAACCATTACCAATTCTAGAGAAGAAATGGAAATTGGTAACCATTTATTTTACAACTAAATTGCCTAGGACATCAAGACAACACGATTCAATCATGGTAGTGGTTGATAAATTGACAAAGGATGCTCATTTTATTCCTTTAAAAATGACTCATACAACAACTAATATTGCATAAATTTACATGAGGGAGATTGCTAGGTTGCATGGGATACCTAAGGAAATTGTTTCAGGTAGAGACACAAAGTTTACTTCAAATTTATGGAGGGGATTGTTTAAAGGATTTGGTACAAATATGAACTTTAGCACAACATACCATCCATAGTTAGATGGGAAGATAGAAAGATTCAACCAAGTAATTGAAGAGATGTTGAGGATTTATGTGATGGATAAGCCATCTAAGTAGGAGGATTACTTGCACTTGGTTGAGTTTTCCTATAATAATGTGGTGTAGACCCCCCTACTCTCCCTCGGGGCTGTGTGACCTCCCGGTCTAGGATCAATTGACTTCAAGAGCTGAATAAACTCAGAGGTTCATCTTGAACCTCTTCTATTCCCCCCCACAGGTCAAAGTCCTACTTCTCGAGTGAGAAATCCCCTTTTCAGGATTTTTTGAGTACTCGTAGAGTCCTCCATGTGACCCTAGTCAAAACCGTGGGCTTAAACCTTCATTCCCTGTACACTTCAGAACATCGGGCTTCAGGTGTTATCGACACACCTAACTTCAAATCTATCGAACTCTGAATTGGCAAACACACACTTGGACCAGATCTATGGCCCACTATCCTCCAACAACCAACAACTGCGATCTACTTCTGGACTTAGACGTTCGGGAGTTTCAAATGCTCTAAACACCCATTTTCTAGGGAGTGACCTTTACCTGGAATTTTCGATCAAGCACCACGTGCTATTCTTGATCTATGGTTGATATCTATCCTTTACTCTGCTTCAGACGACTTATCGTCAACGCTCCTCCGCATTCTTTCTCCCGGAGTATCAATCCTCCAAAGTGACAGATCTTCTGATATGCGTCCTGTTTAAATGGAAGATGAACTTCAGTGCTCTGGCCTTTGGGAGTTCTCATGTCTTCACTCTTCACTTTCCTCCTTTCCTTTCCTCTGGAGTACGCACTTTCGGACTGCACAATCTGCTAACATGTGTCCCTCTTAGATCGTTGGCCATGATTTACTTCGCGAGTTTTGGCTTCACTCCTCTCATTTTCCTCTGGAGTTCTCTTCTCCCAGAGTACACGGATCTCCATATCATGTCCTTCCTGGATCCAATGGATTCAGATCTCTTTGTCCTTCGCAACTTCACGAAATTGAATCTCTTTGCTTCAGGCAAATACTCTGGAGCTCTTCCCCACAAAATATTGGATCTACTACCATGTACCCTCTTCTAGATCTACAGTCAAGATGGAATTTGTAGCTTTGGAAACTTTGACTCCCACTCTCAAAACACTTTCAAACATCTGAATACTCAGAGTGTCGAAGGAATCCAAGGCTAGCCTCCATGCAATTCTCCCAGATCTAATGGTTTGTCAGTGACCCCGACTTCCTCAGAAGGGATCTCAACTGTAAACTCATGACCTTCAACATATTTCTTCCTTTATATTGAATCTTTATCGTTATCTCTCCTGAGCTTTATTCCTCTGAGTATTTCGACCTCCGACACACTCCTTGTGATCCTGAAATGATTGACAAAGTTTGGACTTAGATATTTCTTCAAAATAAATCTTACTATGCACTCCTTGCACTTCACAGTCCTGATCTCTTGACACTTAGTCTAATCTTGACCTGTGCACTCCTTGCAACACTCGATCTAAGTTTCATGTTATCCCTCTTGAGCTTCTTTGAGTCAAATCTAGACTCTGTTGACGCACACCTTCCGGACAATATGCACTCCTTTCATCCGATCTCTAAGAAGAGAAACAATTGAAACTTATTTGATACTTCACAGGTTCATATAATCAACTATGAACAACATACATAAGAATAATGAAATAAACACACAGAGAACATATCAATCATTCAAATACACACCGAAATGAACATCGTCCAAGAATTTGGATCAATCTTCGTCGGTTCTATTCATTCATGAAGTATTTACATAAGTTACACAGTTAATTGCTACTTCTAACTCTTCTTACTCCTTGCTTCTACAATATTGTTCTACGCAATACAATACAAAAACCTATCTAAGGAGTAGCTTCTTGATCTCTTCTCCATCCTATCTGAATTCTATCACATCGTTGTTTTAGCGGTTACATACTTAGTCATATTAAAATAAATGTGAGTTGTTAGCATATAAGAGCTGACACTTTATATCCATAACACCTTACAGTCATGTAATAATTTACAACATCCTGTCATTATTGGGAGGTGACCCGACTTTACAAGCAAGGTCTTTAAATACAATATTTCCAAAATATCTCAACAACACGCTCTTGCCTCTGTTTAATGTCGATTTGAAACTTTGGCGCGCTGAGGTGTCAAATTCTGCCTCCACTCTCGACCTCTTTTTCTTTGATGGCAATGCTCCTGCATCATGCTCCTAGAGCTAAAATATTCATGGACTCATGTCCATGAGCTCCTGCAGTTTTTTTCCATGTTTCAAAATGTCAGGTTTGGTGACCCAACTCGAATCCTCCACTAGGTGATCTTTCCACTTCACCAAATATTCAAGATACATCTTCCTCCTGGTCTTCTTCCCAAATATCTGATCTAAGATTTTCTCCATCTGAGGTTTTTCTACTGTGGGAATCTGTTCTTCCCATTAAATCTCCTTCTGGTCATCTAGTTCTATTGCATCATCTCTCCTGTAACGATAGAAGTCTACAACATTGAATATCAGTGATATCCCAACATTGTCTGGCAACTCAATCTCATAAGCATTGGCTACAAATTTCCTGAGGATCTTGCATGGTCCTATCTTCTTCATATTCAACTTGTTATATGTTCCCCTTGGAAACCTTTCCTTCCTCAAATATGCTAAAACTTCATCTCCAACTTCAAATTGAACTTCTCTCCTTTTCTGGTCCACTTTGTTCTTGTACTTTTGGCTTCTTTCCTGTAGCTGCTCTCTGACTCGATCATGAACTCTCTGCATATCTGTAGAAAAATCTTTTGCTCCAGCACTTCTGAACTCATCTTGCTTCAATCCTCTCAATTCTATAATCCCTCTCGGATGTATTCCATACACTATCTCGAATGTAATTTTCCCAGTGCTCCTGTTTACTGAATTGTTAAATGCAAATTCTTCCTATGCCATAATCTAATCCCACTGACAGCCATGCTCAGTGATTAAACTCCTTAATAAATTTCCTAGACTTTTGTTCACCACTTCAGTCCTCCCATCTGTCTAAGGGTGATATGCTGAACTAAAGGACAATTTTATCCTCAACCCCTTCCATAGAGTTCTTCAAAAGTGTCCTACAAACTTTGTGTCTCTGTCTGTGACTATGCTTCTGGGAAACCCACGTAATCTCACAACTTCCCTGGAAAAAAAATTGGTTATGTGTGTAGCGTCACTTGTTTTTTGACATGGTATGAAATGTGCCATCTTGGAAAATATGTCTACCATAACAAATATGGAATCACTTCCCTTCCGGGTTCTTGGTAATCCCAATACAAAATCCATACTAATTGCATCCCAAGGCCTTTTTGGAATAGGAAATGGTTGATACAAACCAGTGTTATGTTGTCCCCCTTTCACATACTGGAAAATTATGCATTTGTTCATAAATTTCTTCATGTATGCCCTCATACCTAGCCAATAGTACAAACTATTCAATTGTGCAAATGATTTTTCATGGTCGAAATGTCCGGCTAGACCTCCACTATGTTTTTCTTTCAACAAATTATCTCTCATCGAGCATCTTGGTATGCACAGTTGTCTTCCCTTGAACAAAAATCCATACTAGATTAAATATTTTGTCCATGGGCTTTTGTCCCCCAACAAAGGGTTCTCACATGCCTCATAAGCCTCCTTAAAATATGGATCTTCTTGGTGCATTTCCTTAAGGTGTTCAAACCCTAAGGTATTCACTTGGAATTACTGTATAATCAAACTCCTCCTGCTCAAAGCATTTGCACCTTTGTTAGCAATTCCAGTAATATGTTTAATGACAAAAGTAAAATTCTTCATGAATTCTACCCACTTAGCATGCCCTTGATTCAACTTTTCTTGCATAGTAATAAATTGTAAAGCTTGATTATCACTATACAAGACAAAATCTTTTGGAATTAGATAGTGCCTCCACTTCTTCAAAGCTTGAATCACTGCATAAAAATATTTGTCATATGTGGAATAATGTTTCTTGGTGTCATCCAGTTTCTCATTGAAATAAGAAACTGGCTTATTATCGTGACTCAATATTGCTCCAATAGCTACTCCACTTGCATCACACCTTACCTAAAATGTTTTCCCAAAATCTAGTAAGATCAGAATTGGTTGTCCTGTGATCTTCTCCTTCAACACTTCGAAGCTTTTCTTAGCCTCCTCTGTCCAATAAAAATACTTTTGTTTCTTCTTCACAGTATCCAGTATGGATGTACATATACCACTGAAATTTCTGATAAATTTCCTATAAAAACTTGCTAACCCATGAAAGTTTCTCACTTAAATTATTCTTCTAGGAGATGGCCAATCCCTTATTTCTTTCACCTTCTCTGGATCCATATTCAATTCATTTGAAGAGATCAAAAAACCCAAGTATATGAGTTTTGGCTTCATAAAATATATTTTCTTTAAGTTTATCAGCAACTTTTCTTGTTGCAATCTCCTCATCACTAATGTCAAGTGTTTTAAATGATCTTCCTCTGTTTTACTGAATATTAGTATATCATCCAGATATGCAATCAAAAATTTACCTATGAAGTCTTTCAGTACTTCATTCATCAACCTCATGAATGTGATTGGAGCATTTTTCAACCCAAATGGCATGACTAGCCATTCAAACAAACCTTCATTTGTCTTGAATGTTGTCTTCCATTCATCTCCCTCTCTCATTCATATTTGATGATATCCACTTTTCAAATCGTTTTTTGAAAAATAGCTTGCTCCACTTAAGAAATCCATCAAATCATCCATTCCTGGCAAAGGGAATCTATACCTGATGGTGATCTTGTTGATGGATCTAGAATCTGTACACATTCTCCATCCTCCATCCTTCTTTGGAATCAACACAGTTGGTACTACACATGGGCTTAGAATTTCCCTGACTAAACCTTTATCCAACAACTCCTGGACTTGATTCTTGACCTCTTCATTCTCTCAAGGTGTCAACCTATATGCTTCTTTGTTTGGAAAACTGGCTCCTAGAATAAGGTCAATGTGATGGATGATACTCCTAATGGGTGGTAATGAGTGAGGTAACTCATCCACTACTATGTTAGCAAAATTCTCTAACAATTCCTAGATTTCTTCAGGTAAATCATCCATAGAAGTATTTGTAAGGATAACCCTTAGGTTCCTCACTACATCAAAGTGTATCTCTTGTTCCTTCTTGACCTCATTCAAGAGTTCCTTCCCACTCATGAGAAGTATACTTGAACTAGCCTCCTTCTTTGGTTCCTTGTCTTCTATTGGAAACAACATGTGTGTTCTACAATTCTTCTCTAGGGTGTAAGTATTTTTCCTCCCATCATGAATGGGATTTCTATAAAATTGCCATGGTCTCCCCAACGAGATATGACAAACATCCATAAGAATTACATCACATAAAATCCCATCTTTATAGCCTCCTATTTTAAATTCAACTTTGCATTGTTGACTTACCATTACTTGATGTCCTTTTTGCAACCATGATACCTTGTACGGATTTGGGTGTGCAAATGTCTCCAGCTCCAGTTTCTCCACCATGTCTATGGATACTATATTATCAGTGCTCCCACTGTCTATAATCATCTTGCAAACTCTGTCCTTTGTTTTGTAAGAAGTCCTATACAAATTTGTTTGTTGAAATGGTTCTTTTGCTTCCTTCTCTGGATTTAGAAGAACTTTCCTCATCATAAGGTTTCTTCCTCCTTCTACTGCTTCTGCTTCCACATTCTTCTAAGCTTTAGAAATGTCTGCTTCTCCTCCTCCAACATCTTTCTTCTTATCGATACATACTGAAGACATGTTTCATGTCTTTCCATAGGAATAACATCTGACTTCACCTCCTCTACCTCTTCCTTTTCTTTGAGGAAAAGAGTTTCTTCCTCTATGTTGTCCTTCCTTAGAACTTCCCACTTTTTCAGGGTGATTATGATACTTTCCAGCCTCTTTCTTTGGTTTCTGGAACTTCTCTCGAATAGTTCCCTTGCCTCTGCTTGGAATTCCTCCCTTGTTTCATTGGCTTTGTTTTCTGGCCAACTTTTCTTTAGCTTTCAAGGATACTTGATAAGCATCCTCGATTGTGCCAACATACATCATGTTGATCTCCTCTTGTATCTCGTATCTCAACCCATTTGTATACTTGGCTATTTTTTCATCGTCATTTTCCTTCTTTCCAGCCCTGATATTCAATCTATAGAATTCCTCAGTGTATTCTTTCAATGATAAACTTTATGTCTCAGGTTTTGTAACTTTCCAAACAGATTTATTTGATAGTCCTTAGGGATAAATTTTGCTTTCAACTTAGCTACCATCCTGTCCCAACTTTTTATTTTTTTCTTTCCTTTGTATTTGCGATCAACTTGTAGTTCATCTCACCATAACACTGCATGACCTTTCAGCCTGGTTATTGCATGCTTCATTTTCTTTTCTTCTTCAATTTCTTCATAATCAAAGTATTTATCCATAGCATGTACCCAATCTAACAATTCTTCAACTTCCAAATTTCCTTCATACATCATGACTTCATTGAAAATGAGCCCATTGAAAATGAAAATGAGCCCATTTAAAGCTTTGAATGGTAGGAAATGGAATACTCCAGTGAGTTGGGACAACCCATAATATAGAGTGGTGCTTGGGCCAGAATTGCTCAAGGATATGTAAGACCAGATGGTTAGAATTAAACAAAATTTAAAGGCAACTCAATATAGACAGAAAAATTATGCAGATAATAATAAGACAACTAGAGAATTCAAAGTGGGGGAGCATGTGCTTTTAAAAGTGAAGCCCAAGAAAATATCTTTGAAGTTGGGTAGTTGTACAAATATAGCAGCCAGATTCTATGGTCCATTTGAGATATTGGATAGAATAGGGCCAATTGCATACATGCTTGCATTGCCTACTTCCATGAATGTGCATAATGTATTTCATGTTTCTTTGCTAAAAAAATATGTACATGATCATAACCATGTTATTGATTGGAATCTGATTTAGGTAGAGACGGAGGGAGACTTCCAGGTCTAACCAATGCAAATATTGGACAGAAAAGTCAAAATGCTCTGGAATTGAGTTATAGAGCTGGTAAAAGTCCAGTGGACCTGCTACGGTCCTGAAGATGCTACTTTTTGAATAAATTTTGAAATTTTTATTTTTTGTTTTGTATATGCACTAAGGACAGTGCCAAAATAAGGGGGAGGGGAATGTAGTACCCCAATTTTGAGCCCCATATTAAATAATGTATTTTGTGAATTTATGAAAGGAGTTCCCAAAAAATTAAAAGAGGCCATTGTGCCTAGGAAATGTAATGTTTTGATCATTATTAATAATAAATACATCACTGGCTCCTAAACGTATAAAGACAAGGGTTATAGGGGGCTATGATTCCACAAGAGAGGGGGCTTGAGGGGATAAGTGTTTATTTTATATTTTTATTTACCCATTTCTGTTTTAATGGAGAATATCTGTTACATGACCTTCTTGGGGGAAGGCCATTTGGTTCTTTAATTCCAAGAAATACATAAACCCTTTTTGATATGTTTGGGGGTTCACTCACTCACACAGTCACTCATTGTTCAGTGTTCACACTATTCATTATGTTCTCTCTCCATTCATTCTTTCACCCACTCTTCATTCCTCATTCATTTTTATCTTGGCTTGGGAAAGAAAAAAAAATTGTGGAGAGGAGCCATGGTTTTGTTGGAAGTAATGACTACTAGTGTATTCCAACCATGAATTAATGCTTGCATGTCTGAGATGCATTGGCATGTGTTAATTTTTCCCCAAAACTGTGAATCCTGAGAGTCCCAACATGGAGATTCTTGACCAAATGCACTGGAGCCCTAGAAGGAGGTGGAAATCCTAAGGGATTGAGTGGAAAAGAAGGGGGTCCATTCTCTCAGGTGTTGCGGGCTGGGTAGAAGAGAGTTGGTGTACTTTGGATTGTTGTGTGTGTTGAGAATCCTGTGAGAGCTTGAGTGTTGGCTAGTTGGGAAGTTGAGTGACACTTTAGAACCATCCTTGTGGATTCATAGCCCTGGGTCGGGGGTGACATTGGTGTTGAGACTTGGAATAACAGTGACTACGATTGGGTGGAAGGTCCTTGGCCTGCAACCAGTTGGTGTTTCATTTCATTAAATATAAGTGCTCTCTTTCATGTGTTGTTCTACTTATACATTTATTTTCGTTGTGTATTGATTAATATCTATGAGATGTGCATTTTTTATGTGCCTGATTGCTAGTTATTGCTATGCATGGCATGTTTAAACATTATTTATACTGTAGCATGAATCTTGATCCTTGCATGTGAATATTTCAAGCCTTTTAATTAATTAAAAATTTATCAGAATTCAAAATTAATTCAGAAATGAGCTTGAAGTAGTTTGCCTAGCCTGTGGGTGGCTAGGTACGTTATAGAAGGAATGTAACATCATAACTAAAATCACCATATCTCATAATACCATCATTAGTCAATTTCAAGCAAGGTGCCTAGATATGAAAGGACTTTTCCACCCTCCTCTCGCATGCTCAAACTAAGTTTTGGTTTGTCTCTTGAACCACCTGGTGAGGTTAATCAAAGGAAAGATGGAATAATGGAAATATATATGGGAAAAGCATGCATCGTCGTTTAGAACAAGTCCATTCAATAGGAAAATTTCCTGGCAAGAGTTTCCCTCGACCTTTGGATGGTATTATGGATTTTTTTTTTGATGGTGGAAGTTTTATGGCTTGCTTTGGGCATGGACGATCCTTCATTCTGGTTCTTGAATTTTTTGTTTAGTATGGTTTTTCAGTGTTCTTGTATCCTTGGTCTTCATTTGGCATCCGTCCTTTTGGTTTTATGGAATATAGTTTTAGAAAGATGTTGTCTTTTGGTGTTTTAGTCACTCTCTTTTGGGGGTATGGTTATTTGGTTTTGTTGGGGATTAGTCACTTTGGTTTTCTTGGTTCTATCTCTAGAGAACTGTGGTCTATCATGCAATGGGATTTTTCATATGTCTTGGGTTCAAAGTTTTGAGTGGAAGTTTGGGCCCTTTAAGACTCTTGTCAAGCTCTGGCATCATTGTTTCCTACTATGTGACATTTTCATGGACTAGAGGGAAGTTCAATAAGTTTGAAGAGTCCTTTGAAGACATAAAGAATCCATTCAATGTAACATAACCTTTCTCTTCTCTGTGACCACAAAAGTTCATGAAAATGAGCATTAGTACACCTCTCAAAATGCCTTAATTATGAACACTCTATTCCAACAAAAGCATCAAATATATACCCTGGAGGTGGAATGCAGTATGTTTCAAAAATATGGTCATCAATCTTAGCGAATGATCTAAATTTGTTTTCTGTAACCATAGGGTGTCGAGAAATTTAGTTCAATCAAAATTCAAGGAGGAAGATACAATTCATCAAATGATCGAAGACATGGATCTTGGGAATCAAAATTCTCTTCCTTCCAACATTTTGTTGGAACAAGCCAATAGTCATCACATTTTTCATTAATTTTTATGTTTAGTAGATCAATTAGAATACTAGGTGTTTTCCTAAGATTGTATACATGTAAGGAATTTTGGGATGCATTAACTGTGGAAATTTGCAAGCTCTGTTTTTTGGGATACGAGAGTTGCATATTTTCATTGGAAACTCAGGTATACCATATTATGTACTCTTGTTGTTTAGCTATGCTACAACCTTTATAACATAAATTTCCCTAGTTTTGGTTTAAAAAAATTAGTGACAATGTTTATCAATAGTTATATAGTTGATCATAAATCTAGTTTCAATAAATGGTTGGCCTTAACATAGTTGATGCTTCAATGTGGTTGACTCAGTTATGTCCAGGAGGAAGAATATCTAATAAAATCAACCTCGAAAAACTCTTGGACAAGGTGCATAGAGATGAAAAAAATCAAGAGAATGATAGGCCCTTCAAATACATGACACTCTGCCTAGACCTAACCATGAATGCATCAACAACTTTACTCGACTCACGTGACTATTTTCCAAGTCAAGCCAACCCATCAAAATATTGGATAATCTTTCTAGACTACCCATTCTATATTCTCAATGACCATGATATGTGCCACTGCATTAATTTACTCTACTTAATCCATGATTCTAGCAAATACTTTGTACCTATTTCATTTGGTGAAAGAGACAATAGAGCATTTCAACCAATGAATAGAATGAATAGATAGACTCTTCGGATTGATGCCACTTCTATGGTAGACAACCAGTATAGACCCATCTTAACTCTAGTTCTACGAAGCACCGAGAAGGATCAAATCTCTGAGGAGCAAACCCTTCATCCTTAATCCTTTTTAAAGAAAAAGGTTAAAGCCCACATATACAATTTTTATTTACTTAATTTTTTAATATTATTATTTAAGAGTAACACGTGTCAGATCCACATTGAATTTAAGCACAAAATCACACATCAACCTAATACATCTCTAAAGTACAAAAATATTTAAAAATAAATAAATTAACTATTTTATTTGAAAAAAATGAATTCCAACAACTCTAATTCAATTGAATTCCTGTTAAGCTAATTTGTATTGACAACTCTTTTCAAAATTAATAAAATCATGAATTTATAATAATAATTTTTTAATATCTTATAAAAAGGATTAAATTCAATAATTATATTAAATTATCTATATAACTGATATTTTCTATAAATTAGTAAATATACTAATTTAATTTTTTAACTTTAGATCTGTTTGTTTTGATTTTATTTTCTCGTATAAATCATTATAAAATTCGCATCATTTAACATGAATCACGTGAAGTCTTTTAAGCTTTTTCACATCACATCTTTAGAATTGTATTTTAAGATATTTCCTATCATTTATTAAGATTCTTTATATTTTTAGCTTTTGATAAACGTAAGAATTTGTAATTTCATGGTCATCATTTCTTTCCTAATTAAATGGGAACTGACATTTAACTATATAAAAACAAATGTTGGTTGATGTAGGACATAAACTTGTACAATGATATAATATATAATTAAATGACAATCTAACATTTATATATATAAATACAAATGTATGTGTAGGACATACTTTCTTTTAGGCTGACATATTATGTACAATGATACAATATATAATTAAAAAGAATATATATAGAGAGGAATTTACAAGTTGGGATTATTGGGATAAGTTTCAAGTTTAAAATTTATTGGTTGTTATTATAACTCTATGCTAGTGTCAATAATATGGATGGACTTTTCTATTTAGTGAATCATTTGAAAGATAAGATTTTTTATAATAATAATGATAAGTTAATCTACATTCACAACATAATAATTGTCCTCATTACTAATTAATAACTAAATTTTAATAATTTTTGTTACTTAAAAAATATTTTATTTTAATAAATTTTTTACAAATATAATTATTCGTTTTGAAGATTTCCATTGTTACATAATTACACATATATGATGGGCTATGTCATTAATTTACTCTTCAGTTCAATTGGAAATCAAGTTTAACTTCTTTCTAAATAGTGAGTGAGTGGACTGGTCACTATCATCATAATATAAAGTTTAATTCCACTATCATCATAATATAAAGTTTAATTCCACATAGTGCAGACTTGTTTATGTTGTCAAACTCTATGAATGTTAGCATCAATTCAAGAATCTTTGCTGGACAATCTTTGCCTTTTAATTTCTTCCCTTTTACAAACTTTTATTTTTAATATATATTTATTAATTTAAAAAAAAATAAAAAATAAAAATTTAAATGTATTTATTTTATATAAATTATTTAATATATTATTTTTTAACTTTATAAATTATTTTTCTTGGATAGGGTGACACATAGTGGAAGGAGGCCACACAACTCTCTTATGATTTCTGTCATAAATATGGTCAACGATCGTCTCTCATCTCAGTCTTGAATGGAGGGAAACCTTAATTACTTGTAGAGGAAGGGAGGACATCTCCCTTCAGTCAGGTTAATGGCGGTCGTGTGGATTAATGGTAGGAGGCAATTGAGTACAACTGTCATGTCCACCCTTTGGATATCTCTCCCGCTCAACCATGGCTGGCATTATTTCACCTTTGAGCTCCATCACCTTGCTCGCTCTAAGAATTGGATTATTGCACAGTGGGTTGTCCTAGCAGTAATTCAGTGGATTCTTCGCCCCCTGGCTCAACCATGCCTAGAGAGAGAGGTAAGCCGAGACATGGACCTTCCTAGTACAGCTATGTTTCCCGACATAGACACCTACAAAAACTAGAACGGGCCCTATCCAATGCCAGGACTCAGCGCATCGCGAGGCCATGAACTCCATTGATGGCCTACATCGAGGAGGAATTTTTGGAGGAACCTATCCAGGTTCCACATGAATCCCTCCTCTACACGGTCTCATATGATTACTTGTTCCCTAACACCAGCAAAGCTAATACAGGTACCCAAACAACCATGGAAGGGGCCACATGCGTTGTTGAGGAGGAACTCCTCCACACGGCTCCATGCACTTCCCTCCAGGACAATACCAGTGAACCAGATGCAGTAGATGAGGCGGTCAAGGATGGAGCCACCGACACTACGTAGGAGAACTTCCCCATCTTGGCGCCTCCACCGCTGAATGCAATTCTAGAATTTGACCCAGCTCCCCCCAGTCTCTTTAGCCTAGAGCATCTGGAGCTCATTTTCGATCTCAGAAGATACATGGCGGACCAGCTTCATCGGGACACCCTCATTAGCAAGAGGATTGACATGCTTTGCGACGCATTCTTGAATGCATCGGCCAAGCAGTGTTGCCCGACATGGGCGCATCCCTTCTTGCTATAGCTCAACGTCGACACTCTCCTTGGAGCTTCAGACAACATATCCCCTGGTGCCAATGATTAGCTTCTTGTTATTTTGTACTGGTACTCTGCATAATTCATGTCTAGTTTTTTGTACTGGTACTCTACATAATTCATGTCTAGTTTTCTTTTTCAGCATTTTTTAGTTTGTTCAAGCTTGCAAAGACAACTCTATCAAGACAAATATCTGCCACTTGCTCTGGTTTCCAATTGGCATGGCAAGTGGTGGATGCCTTTTTTGGCCGAAAGTACAATAGGTGACCACTTGTTCCGGTTTCCACTAGTTTGGTGGAAAAGGTGGCAGGCCAATGAAATGTGTCTTTTTTGTACAGTGACAACACAGTAATAGGATTTACCCCTTTTTATTTACAAAAAAAAAAAAATTACAATATTTTTTTTTATATTTCATAATTTTTGTCCTTCATCCTAGTTTGGTAAGAAAATCAACAACCTACTCATTTGTAGGAAGGTACTTCACTGGTACTTCCTTTCTCTACACCATGTCTTGGAATAACAGTGGAATCTAGCACATGTCCAAATAAATCTGCAAGGAGCTTGCGAAGACACACTGCTTCACAAATTGTCACACTCAATGCAATGTACTATGCTTTTGTGGTGCTTAAGGCCACATAAGTCTATTTCCTAGTACACCTGGAAACCATGGAATATCCCAAAGTGAAGCAACACCCATAGGTTCTCTTCTTATCCACTGTGCTCCTTTCCCAATCAGAGTCAGTATATCCCTACAATATCATGTCAATACTAGAAGTATATCTCATACCATGTCCAACTGTGCCTCGCAGGTATCTCAACACATGCTTCAAAACAATCCAGTGTGTCTGTCTCCGTTGACTCATAAACTGGCTAAGTGTACTCACTACATAACAAATATCTAGTATGGTGTTAACCGGATACATCAATGATCCAATCAGTTGTCTGTATAGAGTCGGAACAATTTCATCAAAATTGGAAGAAGACACACTTAGTTTCTTCATATTCGTCACTATTGATGTAGCCATGGGCTTCCGATTCAACATCACAAACTTCTTCAATATCTCAACTGTGTACTTCCCTTGACTGAGGAAGATCTCAACAGTTCTTTGCCACACATCTAGTCCCAAGAAGTAGTGCATCATACCAAGGTCCTTCATCTCAAACTTAGAGGTCAACGCATACTTGCATTCAACAATAAGGCTCTTTGTACTGGTGAGGAATAAATCATCAACGTAGAGGAACAAAATCAAGGACTCACCATTAACAGTCTTGTAGTAGAGGTTGGGATCAAAAACACTTTTTTTGAAGCCCAAAATCATCAAGTGTCCATCAATCCTCACATACCAAGCTCGAGGTGCCTAGTTGAGTCCATACAGGGCCTTCTTCAACCTGCACACATGAGACTCCTTCTCATGTATCACGAAATCATATGGCTGCTTGATGTATACTTCTTCCTCAATCTCTCCATTGAGAAAGGTTGTCTTCACGTCCATCTAATGTACTCTCCAACCCATGGATGTTGCAATGGAAATAATCATCCAGATAGAAGTGTCTCGAGCAATAGGATAAAATGTCTCCTCATAATCTATTCCCTCCACTTGAGAGAATCCTCTAGAAACAAAACTCATTTTTTTCCTCTCGATGCTCCTTCAACTGTGTGTTTGATCTTATAGATCCATTTGGAAGTCACTACAGACTTCCCCTCAGGTCTCAAAACAATATCCCACACATCATTCTTCATGATGGACTGATATTCCTCCATCATGACATCTCTCCATACTGGATAGCAAGTTGCCTCCTCATAATAGGAAGGCTAAAAATGAATTATGTGGCTCATAGTTGTGGCAGAGCACAGATATCTCTGAGGTGTATTTCTCACTCAAAAGGTACCATAAGTATTTGCATGTCCTTCTACCTCCTGCAGAGTCTGACGAGCCCATGTAGGTCTCTTTCGACATATTGCAATATCTATGGGAACATTAACTGAAGCTATAGTATCAATGGGACCAATTTGATCAATAGGCTCAAATGTCTCCCTCTAAAACGTAATATCATCTTGTACCATATTTGACATATAGAGGTTTCCTCATGAAACAAATGTCTAAGACATATCGAGGTTCCCTCATGGAACCAATGTCTCACAAGACATATCAAGGTTTCCTTGTGAAACTAATGTCTTGGTTCCTTCATCTCACCATCTAAGGCACGTTAGGATGAATTCTACATTCCCCCTACTAGTCCATACAAGACCCTCCGGGGAGAATGTCTCGTGATGTTTCCTCAAACATCAACACTTCCTCTAGAATTTGAGGTGACTCCTCCTCTATCTCTTCTCTCTCTAACACCAAAGGTATTTGTTCCTCATTCTCTGGCGATAACTCAATCTACACTCCCTCTGGATGTAGTACAATATCTTGTACTTGGATCTATCACCATAGTTGTTCTACAATTGGTCTTGACTGGTTGTATCCATGATCACTAGAGTTGTCTCTGCTAATTGGCATGGTCCCATCCTAGAAGGTACATTGCTCCTAAATACTTTCTGTCTTTGAGAATCTGGCAATGTCTCTCCTTGATATCATGTTGGAAGGTATTTCCCTCCATGTTTTCCTCTTGCGACGATCATTATGGATCCTTCTCAGAGTTATTAGATGTGACCTTCCTAGAACAAGAAACAAGAACAACAAAAAGCATTGCCTAGAGGAGATCAATTTTTCTTGTGCATGTCTTCTACTATGACCAACACACATCCATCATATACTCGATGTCATACGCTACCAACACACATCCATCATATAATTGATGCCATACGACTAACCATGTTGATTTTCTAGTGTTAAATTAGACAAACACAATTTTCCGCAAGTGGTAATTACTTCCAATGATATACAATATTACTTTAGTAAACTCTAGAACATCACTAAGTAACTCGGAAAATTTCAACTTCTTAGAAACTTTGGTCTCTTCCTTAGATCACTTCCCACATATGAGAGAGAAAAAATATGTGTGTCTATTTTTGTGTCTTTCAAGTGTCTTTTTATAGTAATATTAGATTGATCCAAAAAGACACGTCTCTTTGAAAAATAAATTTAAAATTTAATTTAATTTTCTTTCTTATAAATAGTTGGAGAATACCTCTCTTAACTACACAAAGATTAATTTGGTTATAATCCATCCACATAGTATTTGAGTATGTTAAATTGTTCCTCCATAATTCATGTAATTCTTTGCATAAATATAGGTAGAAGTAAATATGCAATACATTCCTCATATTTAGGTAATTAGACATTTTTACTAGAAATTACTGCCCACCATAATTTATGGAATTCTTTCTATAATTTAGGTAGAAATAAAAAGTAAATATGGTGCACATATAGATTGTAACAACCCCATAAATTTAACACTCCCAACATTTTACTCTACTCTCATTTGCATGGGCCCTCTTGTGAAGGAGCCAAGCCCAGTCTCGTTCTGATACCATGTTGTTTTTCTTCATATGAGATATGATCAATATGTTATTACAATGATGAGTGTTCCATATATAGAGAACATATGGTGACCATCCATGAAAGGATGCATCCCTTGGATAATCAATAACTATTTATTATTATCATTTACTTATTATATATAATATTTAATAATCAATAATTATATTATTAATTATTACTCTAAGAGAATGTCTTCTTGATGTTGTCCAAACATCAACAACATGGTGGACATAAAATCAATCAAAAGAAAATTTACCTATTCAAATAAGAGACTCGGTCTTGGACGCATTGCAACAAGACTTGATTGATCTCTTATGCAGAGTAGTTTCCTTTTTCATGACAATATGATTTCCTCCAAAATCATTCCCTAGGCTGCCTCTAATCACAAACCTATTGCTATCACTTTGAAGATACTAGAATCCCCATAATTTGGGTCTCTTTGTTGGAAATGTTTTTTTCATTGATGTCAAAGATAGGGGGAACCTACAAGATGTCCAATATAAATATTAAAATCCTACAAGATGTCCAATATAAATATTAAAAGCCTACAAATGTCCAAGATAAAGATTGAAAGATGGAGATTCTTGAAATTATTATTTTTGGTCAGTTTGGATACCCTATATTTGAAGGATTCTTTACCCTACATACCTAGCTCAAATGGGAGCACAAGTTATATGGTTGGAAATATTATTTTGATATCTTTTCAATGGTATAAGGAATTCCCTCTAAATCCCTAGGAATGAGGAGATATGAGTTTTTATGTTCAACAACCCAACTAGAAATTCGAGGTCGGCCTTGAAAGTGGGGGAAAAAATAATATAAATATAGGATAGATTTTCATATTTGTAGAGAAACCAAGCAAGATATCAAGTCTGAGGTGTGCTAAAAGTGTTGGGGTATCTTTCTAGTGTGCAAGAGAAGTCTATGGTATTTTATTGAGGTCTTTCTTGTTCTCAAGGTGCGCTATGAAGGAATGGAAAATTGTGATGTTTCCATGTGCACTATTTTGAGGTTGTGATGTTGCCCTCAATGTTTGTTGTCATCATTGGTTTTTGTCATCAATGGATTTTTCCATCAGTGGTTGTCACTTTTAGTGAATGTTGTCTTAAGTGGGTGTTTCCATTAGTGAATGTTGTCGTAAGTGGATGTTTTCGTCAGTGATTATATTTTGGGAATGATGTTATTAGGTCTGCTAGGGTTTGAAGGTTTGTTTGTAGAATGAAGCATGTAGGTGAAGTCTGAATTACTCTATGTATGAATATATTTGATTGGTGTCTACACATATCTTAGTGAGTTGGTGCTCAATTGAGGAGATCGGTGCCTCTAGTAGGTTGGTACCTACATCCTGTTGATTTGGTGCTCAGTTGAGGAGGTTGGTGCCTACATCTTGCTGAGTTGGTGTTTAGTTAAGGATATTGGTGTCTCAAGTAGGTTGGTGCCTACAATATTTGTAACAATAGTTGGTGCCTACAATATTTGTAACAATAGGTTGGTGCCTACATACATTTATAAAGATAAGATTCATGGTTTTCTCTCGATTGGGTTTCCATGTTAAACTTTGTGCATTGTGATTTGAGTTTATATGTGATGAATGGTTAAAAAAATTTAAAATTATATTGTACTGATTCACCGCCCCTCTTAGTATAAGCATAAGTTCAACAATTGGTATCAGAGTAGGTTCCTTTGGAAACAATATAACCAATGGAAGGTAGATCTTCAGAGCACACACGACCAATCAAGAATAATTCATTTTCATAACCATGGATACAAAGTTCACTGTGAAAGAAAATGAATACAATCCGAAAGAATAATTAAATTAAGATGAAGAAGACGAATCTTGAAGAAGAACTCATTATTGCCTTAGAAGAAATAAATAGACTCATGGGAAAGAATAAAAAGCAGAAAGAGCAATTGAAAAAATATGAAAACAAGGATCATGATCTCGATGAAACATAAAAAACAGTTCTCATCTTGAAGACTCAACTAGAATAGGAAAAGAGGATAGAAGAAGTGGTGAAAATCCAACTGAAAGAAAATGAAGAAAATTGCGAGAAACTAGAAGATGAAATAGTTTCCTTAAGAAAGGAACTAGAGAAAAAAACTGATCAGTTGAATAGAAGCTTATAGTTTGGAAAGAGTATCAAAATCTTAGATGATATTCTTAGTCTCCAAAGGTCACCATTCATCAAGACAAGTCTTGGCTATAAAGAAAAAACAAAAAAAGAAAACAAGGGATATGCAAGCACTAAAGTCACACAGCCATCAGAAAAGGAAAATGAAGAAAACCCTAAAATCTATGCCAATATTTTCAAAGGATCTAACAACAATGAAAGAAACAACATGAAAGGAAATGATGACCAACAAAAACCTGATTCTTCTCACAAGAATAAAAAGAATGAGTTCAAAAGAGATGTTCCACAAGAATTCCTTTCACAAACTGATACCAAAATATATTTCTTGGCTATTGTTTTTCTTGCAATAATTTTGGTCATAAAGCAATATATTGTAGAGATTATGCAAGAAGTGATCACGTGAGATATAAAAATAATGGTTCTTACAAAACCTCAAAGGATGATTATGTGAGCAACAAAACCAAAAGTTCTCATGTGTTTTCTATCGGAAACTACAATTCATTTTCTCCTCTACATGATATTGAATGTTATAATCGAAATGACTATAGGAACATAGCACGTGACTATAGAAGCAACATAATAAAGTCTCCTAAACAAAACAAGGAAGAATATGCTCTTACCAAGCATAGAGAAGAATATACTAGGGTGTGGAAAAGTAAGAAAGAAGAACCGAAGAAGAAAGAATGTGGAGTTGCACTTTATGCTCATAATGAAGGGAACCAATGGTACATTGATAGTGGATGTTCAAAACACATGATAGGGGACCAGAGCAAGTTTATCACCTTGAAGGAAGAAAAAGGAGGCAATGTTACTTTTGGAGATAAGGATTCTACAAGGATAGTTGGAAAAGGTATTGTTAGTCTTGAAAATGGAAAGATTAAGACACAAAATGTCTTGTACTTTGAAGGGTTAAAGCATAATCTTCTAAGTGTCAACCAAATCTGTGATCAAGGTTGCAACCTTACATTTCATTTTAAAGGGTTTGAGATAAGCAAAGCAGCTTCAGGAATATTAGTGGGAAATGAAAACAAAACCACAAGAGATGTATACATACTCGATAAAGTCAAAGGAGAAAAATGTTGTATGGAAGTGATATATCTCTCATCATTTCAGTTAAGGGAAGCACAAGTTCAAGGGGATAAACCCTTTTCCATTGATGTCAAAGGGGGAGAAGTTGCAGACAAAGGGAGAATTGTAGACACAAGGAAAGTTGTAGACAGGGGGAGTATAAGAATTAACTAAGGGTTGCCATCAATGACAAAGGGGGAGACTATTAGAAATATTTTTTTCATTGATGTCAAATACAAGGGGAGCCTACAAGATGTCCAATATAAATATTACAAGCGTACAAATGTCCAAGATAAATATTGCACTATGGAGATTGTTGAAAGTATTATTTTTGGTCAGTTTGAATACCTTATATTTGAAGGTATTTTTACCCTAAATACCTAGCTCAAATGGGATTAAAATTTATATGTTTAGAAATCTTATTCTGATACCTTTCCAATGGTATGTGGAATTCCTTCTAACACCCTAGGAATGAGGAGATATTACTTTTTTTGTTTGACAACCCAGCTAGAAAATTGAGGTCGACTCAGCTAGTCTTTAAAGGCTAGCCCTAAAATTGGGGACATAATTACTATAAATACAGGATATGTTTTTTCATTTGTAGAGAAACCAAGCAAGAGATCAAGTATGAGGTGGACAAAAGTGATCTGAGGTGCACTATAGGCATTGGGGTGTATTTCTGGTGTAAAAGAGAATTTTAAGGGATTCTCTTGAGGTATTTATTGTTCTCAAGGTGTACTATGAAGGATTGAAGGTATATGATGCTGCCATATGCACTATTTTGAGGTTTTTATTTTTCCATAAGTGGATGTTTCCATTAGTGAATGTTGTCATCAATGGATGTTGCCATCAGTGATGACATTACGAGAATGATGCTATGGGTCTTGTTATGGTTTGAATGTTTGTCTATGGAATGAAGCATGCAGGTGAAGTCGGAAGTACTCTGTGTATGAAGATCTTGGATTGATGTCTACACATATATTACTGATTTGGTGCTTAGTTTAGGATATTGGTGTCTCCAGTAGGTTGGTACCTACATCTTGTTGAGATGGTGCTTAGTTGAGGATATTGGTGTCTCAAGTAGGTTGGTGCCTACATCTTTCCGATTTGGTGCTCAGTTAAGGATATTGGTGTATCCAGTAGGTTGGTTCCTACAAACATTTATAAAGATAAGTTTTATGGTTTTCTCCCAATTGGGTTTCCATGTTAAACTATGTGCATTATGATTTGAGTTTATATGTGATGAATGGTTTATGAATAGTTAAATAAAGTAAAAAATATTTCATATTGATTCACCCCCCCTCTCAATATAAGCATAAGTTCAACACTATTCCCTTTAGGTTCAACCCTCTCTAGCTCCAAGATCTAAAGGTTGGAAAAATAATCACAACCGAATGGAACAAGTGGATCGTAAGATCTCTAGTCTACATTTGGGAGAAAAAGTTGAAATGTGTCAAATTAGTTCTCAAAGATTTGGTGCAACACACATATACTCCCTTGGGAATTGAAAAACAACACCTTAGAACAAAGTTGGAATCCTTGTAGAAATAATGGAGGAGGAAGTTATAAGTAGCGAGCACCAAAAGGAAAAAAGCATGATTTTCCAAAATCTCCACAAAGTCCTCATATCCAAGGAGGAAATGTAGTGGCTCAAATCACATAGTATGTGGAAAAAATATAGGGATAGAAATAGTTCCTTTTTTCACAGAAAATCTAAAGACAAAATTCTCAGAAACAACATTAAAGAAATCTCCTTAGAGGATGGAAGAAAAATAAGAAGCTTTGTAGAAATAAAAGAGGCTACCAAGTCACATTTTGATGCCCTATACATAGGTCAGGAAGGGGATGATCCATATATCACCACTTCAATGTTGGATCATATCCCTTTAGTTGTCACCCATGAAGATAATGTTGAGTTCATGAAAATTATTGATGAATATGAAATTATCAATGTAATTTGGGGTCTATTTTTTTACAAATTCCCATGCTCTAATGGATTTACTATTCATTTCAACAAAGAATGCTAGAATATAATTAAACCTATGTAAAAAGGATGTTGTAGTTTGTTAAAAAATCATGTAAAATATATGGCAATACAAACTCTTCATTTCTTTCTCTCATTCCCAAAGAAGCTAACCTTTCTTCCTTTCCTAGGTTTCTCCCAATCTCTCTATGCAATTCCTCCTACAAGATCCTAACAAAGGTTATGGCTAACAAGTTAAAACATATCCTCTCCAAAATAATCTCCGACAATCAAGGAGGGTTCATGAAAATGCTTGAAAAAGTGGGTAATATAATTATGGTGTAGGAAGCTATACAATCAAGAGAGAGAATAAATACAAAGCAATGATTATCAAAATTGACATGGCCAATGCTTTTGATAGGGTAATGCACTCCTTTTTATTTGATGTCTTGTTCAAATTTGGCTTTTGTCCTTTTGTTTGATGGGTTTCCTCTTGCATTAGAAATCCATGGATTTCCCCTTTAGAAAATGGGGGACCCACTATTCTATTTAAATGTAGTCGGGGGTTGTTGAAAGGCTATCCCTTCTCCCCTATTCTATACATCATTATAGAAAAATCCTTGAGTAAAAAACTAGAAGAAAAATTGCTTTCTAGAAATCCCTTAGGAATTAAATTAGTTAGGGGGGTCAAGACCATGAACCACTCACAATTCATGGATGACACCATTCTCCTAGGTGCTTATTCTACTATCATTGTTAAGTGATCCAAATAGGTTTTAGACCTTTTTATAAGTGCTTCAAATGGAAATTTTAACAACCACGAAAGACATACCTTTGGTTGGAACATAAGCCCCCATCTCCTACAAGCCATCTCCAAAATTCTTTTGTTTCCTTGTCAAGAATCCTGGACCTCATTCAAGTACTTGGGAATGCCTATCTCTTTGAGCAACCCAATGACATAGTATTGGAAAATTTAAATCCAAACTCTAGCAATAGGGATCTCAATGACTGAACCTTGTAGGTTGAGTTGTTCTCATAAAATCGTTCCTTTCATAACTCCCAATTTTTAGTGTTATGCCATGTTATCTCTAGTGGGAATAATGCAACAAGTTCAATAAGAAGTTAGAAATTTTTTGTGGCAAGGATAGAAATTGAACAAAAAAAAGTACCATATGATAAATTTTAAAATAGTAAGAGCCCCAAAGGATCATGGAGGTTTGGGGATTAAAGGCCTTTCACTTATGAAGTTAGCTCTGAAATCCAAGTAAATATAGAGGATGATCTTAGGTATGTTTGAATGGTGGAAGGAAGTCCTTTTCAAGAAATATTTCCACTGAGATTGTAAACTATGCATTCATGGCCTACTAGAAAACAAAAGATGATCTCATATTTAAAATCTCCTTAAAGAAGTAGTTCATGTAATTCAATCCAATATTACCTAGATTCTAGGTAATGGTAAGATAATTCACATTTGGAAGGATGGTATTATGGGAAACTAGCCTTTGGAACAAAATCACATGAACTACTTCCTTTAAAAAGTTGGATGGATAGTCAGAACTTCACCACTTTGTTTGATATTCCATCATGGTCAGCAAGCTCAGGATGTTGGGTGGGATGGTTACTTGGCTTGCTTCCTCCTCAACTAAAACCTTTTGTCTCTATTCTCTTTTCTTATTTCAAAGGTCGTACACCCTAGGATTTATTCATTCTGAATTGTAGGGGATGGGGATATTTAGATTACAGTGTTAAGGATGATTATCTCCATCAACTTCAATCCCATCCTCTTCCTCAACACTTGGCTATCTGGAATTGGGTTTGGCACTCTGATGGTCCACCTAAAATAAAACAATTTGTTGGACAATGGTACATGGGAAGATTCTATTTGTAAAAAATCTTCAAAAAAGGGAATGCAAGGTCCTTATTGTTGTTGGCCTTATGTATTTTTGCCGTGGAGACAATATGTCATCTCTTTTTTATTGTGAATTCACTAAACAAGTTTGGAAAATTGTCTTTGCAGAATTAGCCACTAATTGCACAAACCTAACTCTTGGAACAATATGCTCTCTCTTTGGAGTAAAACCTACTCAGGG
Source organism: Picea engelmannii (assembly GCA_009831015.1). Lineage (NCBI taxonomy): Eukaryota > Viridiplantae > Streptophyta > Pinopsida > Pinales > Pinaceae > Picea > Picea engelmannii. The sequence goes on from ML778714.1 coordinate 546,978, forward strand.
ACTCTAAAACACATACCCAATATAAGAATACTATGGGTTTCCCTCCACAAAATTATTTGTTGGAAATTTTGGTTGGCTCTCAATAAGGATATTTTCAAGCAGGAACTAGACAACCCCAACTTAGTTGCAACAAATGAAAAATGTGTCCTTTTAGAATACATTAACTCAAGAAGCAAGAAAAAAATTGATCAACAAAGACTAGATTCAAATGAGAAAGATTGGCTCAAATAATTCTCTTTCATCCCAAAGTTCCAATTCAAACATTTGTATGCCAAGTTTATATCTATTATGGTATTCAAATGAATATGTAGGAATTCTAGAACTAGAAATCCCACCAAGATTCCTTGATCTAGATTGTATAGGGAACACAATGAAACCCACATATCAATATAGCATAGAGCACAATAATACAATGAAAATCCAACTCCTATTAATGAATAAAATAATAGAATATTCTAAAACAAAAACTAGATAGAATGGTGATAGCTTATCTCTATGTGAGAGAGAGAGATATTGGCTATTCTCATTCACAAAAGATAATACATAAGTGTTGGATGTTTTGTGGGCCCCAAGGTGGTTATTTGATACATCAACTTCTCGGGGGCACAACGTTTGCATACAATCTCTGTTTGGGGCACATAGTAGCTCATTGGAAAGCTTTAACTAAGTATTACAATGTCGTAGCATGGCTTAGGTGTGTCAAAGAGAAACCCATACCCTTGAATTTCCCAAAAAATATTTTTTAGGGCCTCAAAACAAACCCATAAGTTTAGGACCCAGAAAACCCCAAAAAATCATAACAAAATTGCTAATATGGAGAACCGTGTTGATTTAGTGGAAGAGGTGGGGGGCCATAAATATCCACTTGGATCAATCCTCCATTTTTCCTTTGGTGGAGCATCTAGAGGAAACCTAGGGGTGAAAGTTGAAAGGGGGGTCATCCTGAATAAACAATAAGTTGTAAAAAAGGAGAAAGGTCCCCTTGCAGAATACATTAACTCAAGGGGAAAGAAAAAAATCAATCAACAAAGACTGGATTTGGATGAGAAATATTGGCTCCAACAAATTTTCTTTTTCACTCAAACATTTTCATGCCAAGTTTATGTCTATGATGGTAGCTATGAATGAATGTGTAGGAATTCTAGAACTAGCAATCCCACCAAAAGTCTTCCATTCTTTTCTTTGATAGAGCATCTAAAGGAAACCTAGGGGTGGTAGGTGTTGAGGGAGGATCATCTTGGATCCCAAGGGAAAACTTGAAACAACTTTCACCCGAGGTTTAGGAAAGTCCACAAATAATCAAGATAAGGCTTATGCTCTTTTTCATGGTCTTTTTCTAGAAAATGAATCTAGAACAAAGACTTTGATTGTCATAGGTGACTGAAGAAAAATCATCAAATTTATGCTCTTAAAATCAACCCTGTCATATAGAAAGTTTTCATCTATTATAGGTTGAATTTAGAAGGAGGTCTTTAGTCTACAAAAATTATCATTCTACCAGGTTTTAAGAGAGAACAATTATCAGGTAGATTATGTAGCTAATGAGGCCACCACTTTCAAAATAGGGATGCTTTAGAAAAATGGGGGTTGGCACTATCAAGAAATACCTGAATTCTCATAGGTCATTCATATGATGGCATGTAACATCATAACTGAAATCACCATATCTCATAATACCATCATTAGTTGATTTCAAGCAAGGTGCCTAGATATGAAAGGGATTTCCCACCCTCTCGCATGCTTGAACTAAATTTTGGTTTGTCTCTTGAACCACCTGATGAGGTTTATCAAAGGAAATATGGAATAATGGAAATATATATGGGAGAAGCRGGCATAGTTGTTCAAAACAAGTCCATTCAATAAGAAAATTGACTGGGAAGAGTTTCCCTTGGCCTTTGGATAGTATTCTGGAATTTTTGTTTGATGGTGAAATTTTTAGAGCTTGATCTGTGCATGAATGATCCTTCATTCTGGCTCTTGATTTTTTTTTTTTAGAATGGTTTTTCAGTGTTCTTGTATCCTTGGTCTTCATTTGGAATCCGTCCTTTTGGTTTTATGGGATTTAGTTTTAGAAAGATGTTGTCTCTTGGTATTCTGGTCACTCTCTTTTGGGGGTATGGTTCTTTGGTTTTGTTGGGGATTGGTCACTTTGGTTTTCTTGGTTTTGTCTCTAGACAACTATGGTCTATCATGTAGTGGGATTTTTCATATGTCTTGGGTTCAAAGATTTGAGTGGAAATTTGGGCCCTTTAAGACTCTTGTCAAGGTTTGGCATCATTGTTTCTTACTATGTGACATATCCATGGACTATAGGGAAGTTCATGAAGTTAGAAGAGTCCTTCGAAGACATAAACAATCCATTCAATGTAACAGAAATTCTCTCTTCTCCGTGACCACAAAAGTTCATGAAAATGAGCATTAGTACACCTCTCAAAATTCCTTAATTATGAACACTCTATTCCAACAAAAACATCAAATATCCTGGAGGAGGAATGCAATATGTTTCCAAAATATGGTCATCAATCTTAGCGAATGATCTAAATTTGTTCCCTGCAACCATAGGATGTCGACAAATTTAGTTTAATGAAAATTCAAGGAGGAAGATACAATTCATCAAATGATGAAAGACATAGATCTTGGGAATCACAATTCTCTTCCTTCCAACATTGGGTTGGAAGAAGCCAATAGTCATCACATTTTTCATTAATTTTTATGTTTAGTAGATCAATTAGAATACTAGGTGTTTTCCTAAGATTGTATACTTGTAAGGAATTTTGGGATGCATTAATTGTGGACATTTGCAAGCTCTATTTTTTGGGATACAATTGCAAGCTCTCTTTTTTGGGATACAAGAGTTGCCTATTTTCTTTGGAAACTCATGTCTATCATATTATGTACTCTTGTTGTTTAGCTATGCTACAACCTTTATAATATAAATTTCCCTAGTTTTGGTTAAAAAAAGTAGTGACGATGTTTATCAATAGTTATAGTTGATCATAAATCTAGTTTCAATAAACGGATGGCCTTAACATAGTTGATGCTTCAACGTGGTTGAATCGGTTATGTCTAGGAGGAAGAATGTCTAATAAAATCAACCTCGAAAAACTCTTGGACAAGGTGCATAGAGATGAAAAAAATCAAGAGAATGATAGGCCCTTCAAATACATGACACTCTGCCTAGACCTAACAACTTTACTCACAAGACTTAACAACTTTACTCCACAACTTTACTCCACGTGACTATTTTCCAAGTCAAGCCAACCCATCAAAATATTGGACAATCTTACTAGAGTACCCATTCTATATTCTCAATGGCCATGATATGTGAGACTACAATAATTTACTCTACTTAGTCCATGATTCTAGCAAATACTTTGTACCTATTTCATTTGGTGAAAGAAACAAGAGAGCATTTCAACCAATGAATAGATAGACCCTTATCGATGCCACTTCCACTTCTATGGTAGACAACTAATATAGACCCATCTTAACTCCGGTTCTACGAAGCATCGAGATGGATCAAAGATGAATCAAATCTTGGCCAACCCTTCCTCCTTAACCCCTTTTAGAACAAAATGTTAGAACTCACATATACAATTTTCATTTACTTATTTTATTATTATTATTATTATTTAAGAATAACACTTCTCAAAACTTTGAATTTAGACACAGAATCATGCACCATCCTAAGAAAAATGAATTCCAACTACTCTAATTCAATTTGGGTTATAGTGAAAACTCTTTTCAAAATTAATCTAATCGTGAATTTATAATAATAAATTTTTAATATCTTATAAAAAAAAATTAAATTTAATAAATATATTAAATTATCTATACAACTTTGATATTTTTCAATAAAGTAGTAAATATATTAATTCAATTTTTTAACTTTAGATCTGTTTTGTTTTGATTTTGTTTCCTCCTATAAATCATTATAAAATTCGCAAATTCGCATCGTTTAACCTGAATAACGTGAAGTCTTTTAGGCTTTTTCACATCATATCTATAGAATTATATTTTGCGATATTTCCTATCATTTATTAAGATTCTTTATATTTTTAGCTTTTTTTTTTTTTAACGAAAACGGTTATATTTTTTATTAGAGGGGTGGCAAAGCCACAAAATCAGTTACAAGTTGTGATGCATCACTGTTTCAGCATAAGATCCATCGTTGTTTTAGCATAATTTCCAACACTGTGTTTCAGCATCTGTTCCAGCGCTGTGTTTCAGCAAATGTGACAAAACTGTGTTTCAGCATATATAACAAAACTGTGTTTCAGCAAGTGAAACAAACTGTGTTTCAACAACTGTTCCAGCACTGTGTTTCAGCATATGTAACAACACTTTATTTCAGCTGTGGCAACACCGAGATTCAGCATAAGATCCAACACTGTTTCAGCACTGTGTTTCAGCTTCTGTGTCCCAGCATCTCTGTTCCAGCATCTGTGTTCCATCAACTGTATTCCAGCTCTATTTCAGCACATTACATAGCTTCTTTTTCTGTTTCTTCTCCTATTACATAATGCAGATTGCTCATGTGTTGCAGTGATGAAATGCACTTTCATCATTTAGGAGAAGCTGCCCTTTTCCGAGGGTGCAACCTTTGTTCGCCAATAGATCTGCTTCGTTGTTCGAGTTTCG
>ML778714.1:556352-568123 GCA_009831015.1 Picea engelmannii
TCGAAGACGAAGACAAAGAATCCTTTGCCTACGAAGTAGCTCTTGATTCCTTCATTGATTAACGGGGTCCAGTTCCTTTTGATCCACTCTTCTACCGACTTAGGCGAGGGCCAGAGGCCCGTGAACTGGCCTATAAGACCTTTTTCGACAAGATTTAGCGCTGCTTTGCATGTTTCTGCTTCGGGGAGGGCTACCGTTGGAATGGTATTCATCCGCTTAACAAACTTCTGCTGGCTGACTGAAGGTTGTCGCTTAGAGTTCAAATCGATCAGAGCTTTGAACACAGTCACTTCCGGAGGAGGGGGCGAGGGGTCCAAACCCCCTGGGGGCGACATGCCTGAGCGCATCACTCTATTCCTGCTGGAGCAGCTTTCAAACCGGAAGGGGAGAGGGGAATCAAGAAGAAGGGATCAAAAGGTAGTGAGCTTGGCTCAGAACGGTTAATTAGGCAGCGAGCAACGCCCATGTTCGGGTTTGAACCCGAGACCTGACCGTCATTACATGACCGACCTTACCACTACGCCGCACCCACGACCTTATTTATATTTTTAGCTTTTGATAAACGTAAGATTTTATAATTTCATGGTCATTATTTCTTTCTTAATTAAATGGGAACTTAAATTTAACTATATAAAAACAAATGTCTGCAGGACATAAACTTGTACAATGATATAATATATAATTAAAATGGCAATCAACATTTATATATATAAATACAAATGTATGTGTAGGACATACTTTCTTTTAGCGCTGACATATTATATATATATATATATATAATATTTAGAGGAATTTTCAACTAGTTGGGATTATCTAGTCAAGTTTCAAATTTAAACCCTGTTAGTTGTTATTATAACTTAAGGCTAGTGAGGCTAGTGTCAATAACATAGGTCACTTTTCTATTATTCTTATCTCCTATTCTTGTCATGGAGTTTTTCATAGAGGATTGTAAGACTTACCTCCCAACCATCTAGTCAAACCACTTCATCCCAAAATGAATAATAATAATAATAATAATAATTTATTTTTAAGGTCATGGCTAAGCCACATCAAATTGGAGTATGAGACCCCCTTGTCCCTTCTACCCTTCCCCAATCATATGCATACCCTACCTCCCTTGGATTTAAATCTGTGAATAATCTATTTTTAAGGTCATGGCCAAGCCACACCAAATTGGAGTATGAGACCCCCTTGTCCCTTCTACCCTTCATATCTCTACTCCCCTGGATTTAAATCTGTGACTTCCAAGGAGGAAACACATGTTCTTAACCATTAGACCCATAGGGATACTAAGTTTTTGGTGGATATTTGTAATAGGCTGAAACAATCTTTTAGTCTTGGAGTAAGGCCTAAAATGACTTTTGGTTCTCTAAGAACTTGTCTTTCTCAAATATAAGAAACTATGTTAATGACCAAAAACCCAAAAACATTTGCTATGACTTAAAATTTACCCCTTTACAAACTCCAGATAATCATTTCAAGAATATAATTCTTTTAAATAACAATAATACGTCAATCCACATCCACAAACAACAATGAATAATTCATAAACAACAATCAATCAATAATAATTGTCCTCACTACTGATTAATAACCAAATTATAATAATTTTTATTACTTAAAAAATACTTTATTTTAATTTTTAATTATATATTCATTTTGAAAAATACCATTGTTACACAATTACTACATTAAAGATGGGCTATGCCATTAACTTATTACTCACTTGGGAATCAAGTTTAACTTCTTTCTAAATAGTGAGTGGACTGGTCACTATCAACTTAATATAAAGTTTAATTCCACATAGTGTAGCAGACTTGTTTATGTTGTCAAACTCTATGCATGTCACCATCAATTCAAGAATCTTTGCTGTATAATCTTTGCTTTTAACTTTTTTTTTTTCCGTTTACAATTTTTTATTTTTAATATATATTTATTAATTTAAAAAAAATATTTTTGTAAATGTGTTCATTTTATATAAATTATATAATATATTATTTTTAATTTTACAAATTATTTTTTTTATATTTCATAATTTTCTAAATATTCATATAATTATTCTTTCTAGAAGTACCTTTACATCTTTATGAAAAATAATAAATATGTTCATTTTATATAAATTATATAATATATTATTTTTAATTTTACAAATTAATTTTTTTTATATTTCATAATTTTCAAAATATTCATATAATTATTCTTTCCAGAAGTACCTTTACATCTTTATGAAAAATAATTAAAATAATACTTTTCCCAAATTCTTCTCCCCAGATTCCATGCTAAGTAAACATCTAACTTCATAGTTCCCTTAAAGCATTGTCGCCCAATCTCTCTCTATATATATTGCAGTATACCGCCAACCATATATTTTCTCATAAGGGAGATTGACGTATACAGGAGGTGCAATAATTTTTTTACAACCAACTTCACAGTATTGTATTGCTACTTAGCTTATGAAAGTCGCCCACGCCAAATTCATGGTCGAAAGGCTACATCCTGTCGGTACGATGCTAATCGATCGGACGGTTCAGAGAGCAGCTACTGACATGCGCTCACGTGAAAAAGTAGGTCCATCATGAACGCGGCATGTGATCATTGTTGGGTGCCATGATGGCCATACAATTTTGACATGACATGCCATCATCTGATGATGACTCATGCTGCTTACCACGGACCTCTGTAGGGGCCCATCGCAGACATTTCTTGCAGGCTACGAAGCAAACTATTAAGATACTATTATTTTATTTTATAAAGGAGGAGAGCTGCGCTGCGGAAATGGAGATGAATGAGAAAAATAATTAGCAGTCGCGCAGTAACGGGAACTGCTATGCGAATCGTTTCAAGTTGTGCCGTTTCCGCTCCCTACGCTCCGCAGACCTAGGTACGGAAACTTTCGTTTTTGAGTTTTTCATTAAATCCACAGAATTATTTATTTTATAAAGGAGGAGAACTGGAAGCCATTGCTGCGCTGCAGAAATGGAGATGAATGAGAAAAATAATTAGCAGTCTCGCAGTAACGGGCACTGCTATGCGAATCGTTTCAAGTTGTGCCGTTTTCGCTCCCTACGCTCCGCAGACCTAGGTACGGAAACTTTCGTTTTTGAGTTTTTCATTAAATCCACAGAATTAGTCTTTGCTTTAAGATTGCATTCGGTAAATTTTTGCTATTTTTCTGTTGCGAAGACATGGAATTAGCGCATCTTGTTTGTTGCTCGTAGAAATTAATTCTAAGATTTGTAAAACAAAAAGAAGCAATCTCTCGTATTTTGGGGAAAAAGCTGGAATTTATTTGTGTTTAGGATTTGCTTAACGTATTTCTAGAAAAATGCATTTGGAGCGTGTTTGTTGCGTTGCTGGTAACCTCAGAGCAGAATTTAGCGATACTTATAATTTATTTCAAAATTCCTAGAAATAGTTTATTTTGTTGTTTTTACAGTTGGCGGACTTCATTCTGTAGATCTGTAGAATAGTTTTTTCGCCAACTTCTCATGTCAGGTTCTGGTTCTTACTATCTTCTTCCTATTCGTGTTCAGTATTTTCAGGGATTTGTTGCTAAAACTTGTCCTTCAATTTCATAACGGTTTACTTTTGGAAATGGATAGAATCGTGGCTAGGGTTATTGTAGAAATTAACAATTTTAGTTTGAAATTTTAACTATTTCGTAAGCTGTCTGAATTATATAATTCCAAGTATTTTCAGAAATGACTACTGTTTCTCAAGAAAGGACTTCAAAACGTCTTAGAACTGTAAAGCTCTGTTTCAAAGGCCAGATAATTTGGAGAAACAAACTACAAAAGGATTTCTATTTAGAGCCTAGGTCAGATATGCACATATTTTCACAAAAGTTAACCAGGAAATAGCTTTACACTTATCTTTGACAAATTTACTCTCTCAAATTTTCGATTGATATCTTCAACAAATTTGTAAAGCTCACTGGGTTTGCTTGTAAGTATTCATTAACTTTATCTATAGTAGAATTTTATTTTCTAAATCGAAGCTTCCAGGTACAGACATACTCCTGTTGAAAAACTCACGAATTTACAATCCGCTTCAGTATTTCTGTCATATTCAGTTGTTTCTAAAACAACTTAGCTTTCCCTTGTTGGAGTAGCAAATTACTCAACGGCTTCTATTGTCACACGAACTAGACTGTTCCGTTCGTGTAAACCACAACAAGATGAGATTTCCAACTACTGATGAAATCAAGATGAACACTAACAGTCCCTTGAACGTGGCCGTTGAAGCGTTTTCTTTAACAACTTTCATCTTCCGTTAAGAACACTGACCGTGCCTTAATCAAAAGTACAGACGATACAGCATGATCTCATTAAAATCTGCCGTGATCCCTGTGTTTTAACGTTTTTTAAGCTGTAGATCCTCAACTTCTTGCATCTTTATTCAACTTCAATTTTTTTTTTTCTTTTTTATGCAGAGCTCTTGGAATGGAAACAGATCTATGATCTCGGTTATCAAAGTTTATTCTGGGGAAAACATAAACGGTTGATCTATCCACGTTATTGAACTGGCATTTACTTTAAAATTGTCATGTGTCCGCCGTGACACCGAAAATGTTAAAAGAAATTTATTCTAAATCTGCTTGCTGGATGAAGAAGCAGCTACAGCAGCAGCACGATGCTACATGGTTTGACATTAAAGTTTTCTACATCAAAATCGATGCCTGTGGATTCGATCCTGCGCCTGGGTCTTTGACGGTTCACTATGCACCTCGCAGCAGCTCGACGGAGCTGGAAATTAACGGAAAACGGATCCGTCCGTCTGCAAGTGCTTTTCTCACGCTAAGACGTAACGGAATCGACGAAAACGCCTCGGTGGCTACTTATGTCAGTACGGACGTCACTCGCACTACGGGTAAAGTTTGCTTTGACGTTTGCGTCAGAGAGGAGACTCTGATTTGCGGGACGCTTGAGAGGAAAGGTTCCGTCAAATATGATGACGTTACGCAACTCCGTCAACCGTCGTGGACTGTAGATTTCTGCTGCGCTCTAGATTATCCGTCAAAATGGAGTTCGACAAAGCCAAACATTAACAAATTCCCCTCTCTGGAACTATACATTGCAGGTCGAGCAGGCAGTTCGGCCATGGTATTGACAGGTACAGAGCAGCTTATACCGAGACGAAAACGTGTCCGTCACGGTGTGACGCTGGATGTCATTCCTGAGGGCAATGACTATGAAAACTCAATATTCAATTCCGCAGATCATGACAGGCTGGAGGTACGTGACAAAAATTCCAATTTCGCAAAAGTTGAGGAATTTAATTTAATCAGCTTTTTGAAAGAGATTTTGCATGTTTATTACATGGACAGAACGAGGAGACTTTCATGGAGTTGGATGATACCTCCATTGCGATGATGTGTGACGCAGCCACAGAAAGGCTGATCGCGTTGTTTGAACCGTGGGAAGTTCAATGTTTCAAATGCAGCCAACTCTCATGGTTAAATGCAGGGCTACGCCTTGGTGTTGGATTTGTGTTAGGGGCGTGTCTTGGATTGGGAGTTGGGGTGGTTATCTTGTTCATGAGGACATATGAAGCTAGAATTAGGCATCTAAGAAGCCTGAATCAAGATTGAAACTTATCCCACACAAAGATTGAAACTTATCCCACCAATGTGGTCATCCCGTGTATCATATGCAGGAATTTAATTAAAATTCATGTACTATATTTATCTAGGAGGATTTGATTTTATTATATTGTAGTTCAGAAAGTCATCAATTTCAAAAGAAGAAATGGCTTATTATTTTTAACAATTATAATATGTAGAAAATTGTTTAATTAGACATCACGGATTCCATTATCATGATGAAAGGAAAAAAATGCTAAATTAAAATATTGCAGCTACATAGTTTTGACTTGCTACTCAAGTCGTTACCCCACAAGTGTGAAACTTCTACTATGGCCGGAGTTGCAACTAATAAAGAATTATATACCTTTCGGCAGCGTTGATTCTCTGCCATCTAAATTACATTAAAAAACAACTGGCTTATACTTTACCATATCTTCTCTATCATGATAGTGATTCATTGAAAAAGAATTTGCCAGTACTTTTCATAACCACGTCCCGTGATCATTACAAATAAATTATAAGATTAATAATAAAATAAAATTGTGATCATTGTGTAAATATATTATAAAATTAATAATAAAACAAATTATATTTTAAAATGGAAATATTAATAATAAAACAAATTTATATGATATTAAAAATTATATAAAACAAAATTAGATGTAATTTAAATAACATAATAAAACAAATCTATATGATATTAGAAATTATATAAAATAAAATTAGATGTCATCTAAATAGTATAAATGATCTATCTCAAGGTAAATATTTGAGACTGTTTTGGATAAATGATATATTTTGTGAACATTTATGTAAAATATATTATAAAATTAATAATAAAATAAATTTTATTTAAAAAAAAAGATTAATAATAAAAAAAATTATATAAAATAAAATTAGGTAGATTAAATTAAAAAAAAAAGATATATATATATATATATAATTAAATTAATTATAAAAATACATTGTACATGATTTATTATCTATATAAAATTTAAATTGTTTTTAGATAAATGACACACTTATAAATTATAATTTCTTTTTAGTTGACTTGTTATTTCTTTCTTTTAGTTAAGTTGATTTAGTATGAAACAAATCTGTAAATGATTTTATTTTTTTGATTAGATTGATTTGTCTTGAGTGATTACTGTAGAGGTGGGGAGAATATGAAAAAAAATGATTTGAGTGAGGTTCATATTCTTTCTCTCACCATATTACAGGGGTTGAAAAATAAAATAGTTAATATAGTTGTTGAAAATGTTTTTTAATAAATTGATGTTTTGAAAATGTGTATGTTTTAATGGATTTATGTTTTGGAATGTTTCTTAATAAATTGATGTTTTGAAAATGTGTGTGTTTTTAATAGATTTATGTTTTGGAGTGTATGATCTGATACTTTTATTGCAATTAAAGTATGGGAAAGTGTGATAAAGTTTCATGTAGTGTTATGAAATTTTGACTTGTAAAAGATGGAAAAAATTATACACTTTTAAGTTATGTTTGATGATAGTTATCTTCACCATTATTAAGTGGGACAGGTGTATTAAATTTTTTTTAGTGATAAAAAAAATAAAATTTTAAATTTTGATTTAATAATATTTGTTTTTTCTAATTACAATAGTTTTCATCTATTTTCACTTTTAATTAGAAGTTTCAAAGGAAGTAGGAATTTGATAAAATTAAAAAAACTCAAATTTGTATGGAAAACAAATTTATAGTATATAGTTTCAAATTGTATATAATATTATATATTTAATATAGCTTCAAGTATATAGTATATGTTTTTTTGAAATAAGGTTTACTCCATATTTACACAAAGTCCAATATTATATATTTAAGGAACAGACATGTACCTAAGGGGATTCAAATTTTGGTAGGGAAATAAAAACACCCTCTTTTTACCAACTAAGTTTCATATATAATTTTATTGAACATAAAATAAAATAAAAATGACAATGACATTGAAGACATCTTTCTAAGCGATGAATTCTCTCAATTTGTTTGTCATTAAAGCTCAAGTCATCTAAAACAACTTGCTTTTGAAAACCATTCATCTACATGTCATCTTCGCTAGCGCATTTGACTCTTGACTCCTTTTTGGATTTATGGAAGTACTTGTTTGTCGATGGGAGAGTAGGAGTGCGAGTGCAAGTGCAAGTAGGGAACCTAACAATAAGTAACAATAGTTCATAGCCTTCCCATCCCCTAACAATAAATTGGTTTCTAGAATAGTGGTTGTCAAATTGTTCTCTAAGTTATCCCCATTTTGTGGATAACTAAGGAGATTATGTCTTGAGGCCCTCAGGTTGCAGATATGGAGTGTCGAGAGACTACATGACCAACAATACCCTTTTGCATAGTTGGAAACCCTCTCACCACCACAGATGGTCACAGATTTTCAGATGGCATCCACCACATTAGCTGGCTTCCGAAAGGTAGTGGACCTTGCTCCATGAGGTACAATTCAATATTATGGTGAGCATCATTTCAATATCTAAGCCAGTTGAGTATGTTGTATCGTAGATTGCTCAGATATCATGATATATGCTTTGACATTATGCCTTTTGCCCTGCTTCACCTTGGTGGTTGACATTTTTCCCTAGCAAGTGGTTTTCCTTGGAGATGGGTTTGCTACTAGGAACTCCTTTAAAGATCCATCGTACCGTTCTCGACCATACTTACCACTTTCCATCATTATTCCCCTCAATTTCCTTATCTCTTGGTATTTTAGGTTGTATTGACCCAAGAAAGGGTTATCCCTCATTCTATGGGAAGAAGGGGCTGAAGGCCCAGAGGGATTGATGTTGGGTTAAAGATAAAATCCTTGTATGAACCATCCGGATGCTTCACCTAGGGATCACCCAAGAAAGCAGTGAAATGCTTATCTTTGAGTAAAGAGAACCCACAATGTAATAAAGAACATTTAAAAGGTTAGTTGAAGGATAGGAGGTCTCATCATGAGCCGACCTATCATGTCCATGAATATCTAGCGGTATGACATTGCCATCATCTGGTCACCAAATCAGGGTAATGGCTCATAGTTGCATGGCTGAGAGAAAGGGGATCTCATCACGAGCCAACCTTCTCATTTCCACTAGGTGTTTATGGGCGACATTGCCATTATCTGGTCACCACGACAGGGTAGTGACCTTCAACCTCTCCTTAAAATTATGAAAGAATAAAAGAATGACAATTAATGGGATTGGAAAAAGTGCATTGTGGATGAAGGTACCACACAACCTCTACAAAGGCACCCATGAATGAGACACTACAACCCCTTGTATGTCATGAGCCCTATGCCCATTGAGTCTTGACCCCAACCACTTCATCCTCTTTACATGGCTTAGAGAGGGATCTCTTGGAAACTCTCCTTGACCTAGGGCAAGATCTACCCAATAGGACACCTCGTCAACCCTCTCATATTCAAGCTTGACAAGTCACATACTGTCTTTGAGAAATTAATTGTTTGATATAGTGATATTTGATGCACATGCTTAGGTGTCTCACTTATTGATTAGATTCACTTATCATGATGTTATGACTTGATATCCTTGGAGGGCGTGCTCATTTGTCTTTGCAGGACCTAGTTGGTGGACAGTTTTGGGAGAACAAGCCTAGCTTAGGATTCCATGGGGTTGCAAGCCCATAGGTTGGATGCCAAGGGCCCACATGTCGAATAAAGAAGATCAAACTTGAAAACCCTTGAAGATGAAGTGGACAATCCCAGCCCCCACATGCCAAACATTTTTCCTAAGAGAGGAAAAATGTCTCCTTTTTTAGCATGACATCATCTAGGGGGTTAGGGATTGGTGGTGATGCAGCCACTTGTTGACACATGGACGTTTTGAGGAGGAGGATGTATTCACCATGAGAATATTTCCTAGGTGCTTGACATCTAGCCTTTGGAGGCCTACCCTTGCTTCTCCAACACCAACGACTTCTTCTAAGTGGAAAAACGTCTGCTAAAGGGGAGACATCCATGTAAAATTAGGGTTTATTTGTGCAAAAGTGAAACTTCAAATGAAATGTTTAATATTACTTTGTTAATGGGGAAAGATTAGGGTTGTTGACCCCTAATATTGTGTTTTACCCCTTAATTTATGGATAATTCATCTTAGTGACATTTTGTATAAATAAGAGATCATAAAATATCATTTGAACATAAATCTCCCTCTTGTGAGAAGTCATTGGTCTTGAATTTTCGCTACACTTGGAGTATTTTTCCTCTTGTGCTATGGAATAATTCTTTTTGGTTATAGTGTGATGGTGATGGTGGTGCGCTATCTCTAGGAGGTCATTCTCTTACTTTTGTGGAGGTTTACTTTGGCATGTTAATGATTTTTCTTGAATGGTATGATCTCTTTACTTTTTTATAATAATTTATAATTCAAGATAAGGTTGTTTTGGCCAAGGCTAGATAGGGAGTATAAGGTCATACACCCCTATCCTAGTTTCCACCACAATTTTCAAGCTTTTAAAATTGTTTTGCAAGGGTTTAGTTGAGGAAGTAAGATGATTTACACCCCTCATCTTCAAACCCTAGCTAGGTTACTTTCCTTGGGAAGTAAGAGGGTTTACACCCCTAAGGATTTAGTAAACCTAGCTCTTTATTATTGACCCCATTAACCCATAACTAAAGGCACTAATCTTTCATTGGAGAAATAAAATATGAAACATGATTTTTGGTATTTTTTACTTCTTGCAAAGTGGATTGTATTCCTTGTGCCTTGGGCACCTCATAGCCACTAGGGCGTCCCCATCAAGGGGCTACTTCTTGCTGCTGTTATAAAATTACATCTTCAGCCATTAGGGCTGCAAAAACCCTATATCATTTGCTTGAATAACTCTCTTGTCAACCATTGAATTTTGCTCAAAGTATGCACACTTATTCTTCTTGGTCTAGCGCACGTTTTGGCAAAGTTTTAGGTCTTTTCAGTGGCTGATTTTCTTTCTGTAATAGATTGAATGTTACAGCCATAAGGATGATATATTTTTTTGTAGACAAGTGTTTATAACAACCTTATCGTTTTATGCTAGAATATTGGTTTTTCATCTTGAGTTTAGCTAGTCATTAAACTAGTCTTTCTCTTGTATCTTCTACTTGATATCTCGAATTTATCGAGAAACTTATAGTACCACATTATTGTTGATATATATTGTTATATATTGCTCCAAATTAGGGACAACAATATTAAATTGTTGATCCAACTAACATACATCATTGCAAGGTGGTTTTTCCTGTGTCTCGGGAAGGTATTTCACCATTTACAGGTTACTCAACATACTTGGCAACCCTTGGACCTTCCCAAGACTTCATTCCACACATTTCACTCCACTTATATTGACCTATAGGGGATCCACTTCCATATCGATCCATCTCCATCTCATACCCCTAGGGTCATCGAGATCGCCTCCCAAGAGTGACCTAGTCACCCTTGAAGTGCGAGAAATACATCGAGGTGAAATTGGGTGTAGGATTCCCAAGTTATAGCACTTGATTTTGTGGTTGGGTCAGGATTTTCCCAACCTACAACCTATGCTATAACATTTTGGTTTCATTGCCGAGGAAGATTTTTAATCTTCTTCGTACCCTAACGACACTTTGGTAAGCTATCTCGAATCCTTTCCCTTATCTTGTCTAGTGACTCCACCTAAAGGAAGTTCCCTTTCCATTTTCCCCGATGAGCTCATCTCACAACTCCATCTTCCCATAATCCTTCTTTCCCCAAACCTTTTCCCCACTGGGAGGTTCAATCCTTCTAAGGTTTACCAAAGGAGGCCTCCTCTCAAGTCTTCCGTTGCTAAAACCCTTTTCCATAATACCCTTCCTCTTGTTCCAATGGCTCTCCCTTGGGTACGGGACCTCTACAAACCCCTTAACATGGAAAATATCCAAGGTTACCCTAACAAAATGCCAACATAAGTCAACAAGTGGTTGCCAGAGTTCCTAGGAAACAATGTGATAACTGTTGAAGACCACATTTATGTCATGGGTTGGGACATGGAAAATGCAGGTATTGATCATGAAGATGTGGCCATGAGGTTATGTTCTTCATCATTGACTGAAGAACCCCTTGATTGGTTTAGAGGAATCCCTGATAATCATATCACGTCCTATGTGTTAATGTTTATGCCATTATTATAGTTCTTTGCATTTCATAAGATAAGAGCATAATAAGAACAAGAT
>ML778715.1:6795-27927 GCA_009831015.1 Picea engelmannii
ACAACTGAGAGGGGGGGTGAATCAGTTGTTATTGTGCTTAAACAATTTTAAGTCTATTAAACCATTCTTAATATTTCTTCAAGTGATCATCAATATTATACAACATATGGAAAACATAAATAATGAGCATCAGTCACACATAATATATACACAGAAACAGATTTTCACGAGGAAACCCATAAAGGGAGAAAACCTCTTCTTCTTCGAAATGATAGGCAATCTTTTAAGTTCTGTACATCATTTATGTTTGAGCACCAACTCAAAGTGAGGCTACTACCTCTGTTTTAAAAGCTCCAACTTGTTGAGAGCACCAACTCTCTAGTTTCTCTAGCACTGACTAGAAGGAAGCACCAACTCCCTGAGTGTTCCAACACTGACTGGATGGAAGCACCTACTTCCACTTATACAAGAACCAACTTGTTTGAGAGAACCAACTCTCTGGTTTCTCTAGCACCCACTAGAAGGAAGCACCAACTCCCTGAGTGTTCCAGCACTGACTGGATGGAAGCACCTACTTCTACTTATACAAGCACCAACTTGCATATAGAAAACTCTGTGTTTTCCCAAGCACCACCCTGCCACCCTCTTTTCTATCCACAACTAGATGGAAGCTACAACTCCCAATATTCAAGCACCAACTTGAATATCAGAGTACCACATTCCTCTCTAGCACCACCCTACCTCCCTTATTATAAATAAATGATTGAATAACCAACAACAAAAATAAATCGATTCTTACCACTTCTTCTCTATTCTGTAAATCTGGTCTGCTTCTAACTGTTCTACAATTCTTCTCTTCCTCTGTCAGTTCTGTAATTCTTCTCTGCTTCAAGTTGTTCTGCAATTCTTCTCTTCCTCTGTCTGTTTTTCAATTCTTCTATGCTTCAAGTTGTTCTGCAATTCTTCTCTTCCTCTGTCTGCTATGCAATTCTTCTTTGCTTCAAGTTGTTCTGTAGTTCTTCTCTTGCTTCTGTCTATTCCTCATCCGTTACTCATCTCTGAGTTTTATCTCACACTATGCATACTGTCGGTCTCACACTGTGCATACTGTAATTTTCCCTTTCTTACAGTTCAACTCATTTTTCATTCAGAACAACCAACCCTCCATAGTCATTGCATCTCCATTTTATCCTATACCACCTATTCAGTTACACCTTGAATCTCCAAGAAAACGCATCAGCAACTGAATCGCCAACCATCTAAGAATCATGATTTAGTTCTACTAGCTGAATCATAACTAATCGATTACCTGTGAGGTGAAACAGTAACCCTTCGATCAAGTTTCCAATTAACCAGTACCGTTGGATTAAATCCACAGGATTTCACGTTTATCTCATATGCCCACTAGCTGTGACCGAGCGCTAAACAAAATTTGAATTTCATGATTTCACATCTCGACATTCCTGTGATGAAGGGTCTCAACACTCCAAGTCACGATTTCCGAAACTCCGAGATGGAGCTTAGTACCTCTAGCTTCTTCCCCTCACGTGACCACCGTTGGTGACCACAGGATGCACCAAAATGTGCTTTGTATTTCACAAACTTATGAACTTTATCAAGCTTGATCAACGGTCGAGATCGCCAATGATCTGACGGTCCAGATCTCATTGCGATCTTTCATATCACGATTCCTGTGATGAAGGATATCGATACTCCAAGTCGCGATCGCCGAGACTCCGAGATGGAGCTTAACACCACTAGCTTCTTCCTCCATATTCCACAGATGTAACCACTGGATGTGACCACAGACTTGTTCCAAAACGCATTTCGCACTTTCGCATCTCGGGTATTCTATGATGAGTCCTCTCGACTCTCCATGTCACGAACTATGAAATAGAGCTTGGCTTCTCTAGCTCTGCTCTTTAGCTCTCGACAATGTGACCGCAAGATATGACCACTCGCCAATCAAATGAGCACTTTGCTCCTTTGACTTTCTAGTCAGTGAAACGTTAATCCCTCGCCACATGTCCCTCTTGGATCAACGGTCAAGATCTTATCGTGATTTCTCAAATTCACGGGCCTTCGTCATGCCTAATCAATGGTCCACGATCTTGATGATTCGACGGTCTATATCTTTTCGTGATCTCACATATCGCAAGTTCCCACACCATGCTCCATTGACTCCTCCAATGTGAAAGTCAGCAAAATTCCAATCGCTTGCCACGTGTCCTATGACTCCAACAGTCAGAATTGTTATCGTGATTTCGCATATCATGAGTTCGAACCTCTTTCCTTTGTATTTCCCGATCTGCGAAACTCTGAAATGAAACCTTTGTCATGCTTTGACTGTTGTCCTCCTTCTAAGCTTACACTGTTGATATTTCCATTATCTCTACGCTACTGATCATGCTGATCTTCGCCATCTGATCGTGCTGATCTTCGCCATCAATGACAAATACGCATACTTTGCCTCTGTCTAAAAACATGCTAACAAACCCTAATAAATTTATATTACCTATCTTAGTGGAAAAATGACTCATTATTCGATCATGATGTTGACATGGTAAGCTCATCCTATCTAGCAGATGAAAATGCTTCTTCATGGGATGAGTGGGTGATTTTGCAACAACCAGGAAATTTGCTGTGAAATCTCTATTTCAACAGTTCCGCAACAAAAGTTGTTGCGAAATCTTTGTTTCAGCTTATTAATGTCATAAAACTTCTTCAGGATTGATATAAAACTTTGAGATGACCTCACAAAAAAAAACATGACGTGTCTTGAATATTACCAAATTATTCCACTACAATTGGGGCCAGGAAGTCAATATTCCTTTTTGAAATTTGTTCCTTCCTCAGTTTGTCCTTTGTCTTCAATGTCCTATTATGTCTATAAAGATGTTTCATTTGTTTGTGTAGAGGTAGAGATCTCTTGACCATCCTCTCGTCGTTCTCCAAAGATTCTTCACATAGGTTCAAGTGTTCTTCTATCTTCCTCTTCATTTTCTTATTTTCTTCCCTCAATTGTACAATCTCAACCTGAGATTCTTTCAACTGTCTCCTTAGTATTATAACTGTCATGTCCTCTTCTTTTGAAGGAGATTAAACCTCAACAATTATCAAAACACTGAACATGCATCTCAGGTTTGGTCTCTTCAACATGGATTTGTTTCCTTGCTGATGATCTGGTTACATGTTTTCCAAGTCTTTCTTTGCCAAGTACTTCTGGACTAAACATCAATTTTTTTCCTGGGGGAGGTTGGAATTCCACAACATCCTCAACTTCATGACAGGGAAAAGTCTCATATGTAGGAATCAATTTATTTACTACAGACCTAGTGAGTGGTTTCCTTGGTTTTTCCATTTTTGTTGTTTTTGGAGTGAAAAGGAGCTTTTTTCCTTTCAATTTGCCTCTCTTACTGTAAGGGTTTTCTTCAATTTTTACAACTGTTTCATCACCCTGTAATGATTCTTTACCCTTTTTCTTGGATCCTTTGTTGAGAGGAGTTTTGGTTGCAGTCTCAGGAGTTTCAATCACAATAGGTTGTTCTTTTTCATCTCCCTTTTTCCTTTTTAAAATGGTGGAAGTTGCTTTAGCCCTTGTAGAAGGAGTACTTCCCTTGTATGGTGGTGAAATAGTGGTTTTTGCACAAAATCTTGATGTAGACCAAAAATAAATCCATTCCCTATTTTTTTTCTTAAGCTCCTCAAGGATTAACAATTTGATGAGATTGAAATGAAACAAACTAGGCTCAACTTGTTTATTTTTTGCTTGTACTTTATCAACCATTTTCCCCAAGATTCTAAAAAGATAATATGGGATATTTAGATCTTTATTACCTATAAAGTGAATGAGTATTATGATATGGTACAGGTACACCTTGTTGAATCTCCCCTCACAAGTAAAGTATCTATGGATTACTCTCAACAGTTGGTCATGGTGTTCTAGCATATAGCTCCTTGGCACCCCTTTTGACAGGTTCTCATTCTAAAATTACATTTTGAAATAATCATTACAATAATAGGAATCCAACGGAATCCCCTTGAACCACCTCTCACCTTGCAGAGGCATCTTATGTTGTTGTTGCAATTGTCTTCTCTGTGACTTGAATTTTCAATGATCCAACCCTCGTTTTGAATCCATCAAAATTTAGGGAAAATTGTTTATCCACCTCCATGTGACCTCCCTATAGCTTCTCACAGAAGGAGAGGCATCCCATTGCTTGGAAATATTCTATGAAGATGGGATTTGAGTCTAGCAATTACAAACTCTGGGGTTTGAACCTCACAATATCACCCTCCTTGTATACTTTCCTCTTTTGGTTTTTACGCTCCATGAATGTTGGTGAAAAGTGTTGTGATGATGGTGGGTGAAGGGGTATTAAGACTTAAACAACATGCCATAAATATGGGTGCCATGAATATGAGTGTGTTAATGTTTTTTTGAGAAACAAATCTTTAGCAACAAAGGATTTCGCAAGAAACTGAACAAATATTTCACAAAAAACAATGATGGCAGATTTTTGATGGGATATTAGGGTTTAAGCACCTGAGAGATCTGTAGTAGTAAAAAAAAATTCAATGGAATCCAAGGATCATGCAGCATTTTAGAATTTGGCAGCAGGCTGAACCAATCCAGAGATTTCGCAACAGGCAGGAAGTTTTGCAGTCAATGCAGGAAATTTCACAGTGAATGCAATTCTTTGATGATTTAAAGGAGGAAATAACACATGACTGTAAAACCTGATTTACAAGCACACTACTGACTCTCATGACCTCACTCCCTCGATTTCCTTACTATTATGGATATGTTTAAAGTGATTTGAGATGACAGTTAGTCGCTGCAAAAAGTTAGGAGGTTTTGTAGCGAATTTGAATTTATTGGTTACATGCCTTAAAGAGGTACAAATTGGATTGGGAAAGCTATGAGACCTTTAGTACATGTAAAAACATGTTCCCATTACCCTATTAATACATAGTGTAATGACTTAAGACTCATACTTTTAAATGATGAAAAAGGATTGTGTAACAAATTGGCTTAACCTTGGACAAGACTAACCACTTCAAATATGACTTGGAATGATACTATAACTCCTTGGATATGAACCAATCAAAACCAAACTTGAATCATAAGTGAATGACCAAAGAAATTTGACATGAGACAGTAACCCTAGGACCTTGACACATAGTATTTTGAGAGACCAATACATGACTAGAAGACTCAATCAACAACAAAACCAATTGTCTTGACTTTGTAAATTAATACTCACTAACAAATCCCACCACATAGATTCTTTTCCTTGAAGGTGGTAGACTAGAATTATGACTTTTGCATTTGATGAGTAGTTATGCAACTGAAAATGTTTCCTCATTCCTAGTAACCATGATTTTTCATCTGTACCTTTCTTGTTTTCTCCATCAAATGATGATGCCTTGATTTTCCTCAATTTCCCTTGCAAGTTATCTGACCCATGTATCCTTCTCTGATGCCCAAAGAAGATATACTTGAGTTTCTTTCCTACCTTGTATGTGCATATGTTTTTCTAGTTGAGTGCCATGGGAAATGATGATGTAGATGCCTGCTAATAATCCTTGATCTTCTATATCCTCAATGATCATCCCTCCTATCATGAGACCTAGACACCTCCACTTGCTTGGAACTAGATTCTTTCCTTGTGCCTAAATCCTTGTTGACTTGCTTTTGCATCAAATTCATGTTTTGAAGTATCTCCTCTTGAGATTTCATGATCCTTTCATTATCATCTCTATATATCTGCACTTCTTTTTGAAAGATTATCATAGTTACAAGATCTTGCCTATCTCTTCTTCCATTAGAATCAGTCTCATCATTACCCATGTCAACATGTAGACCTATAATTTCATCTTCATGGCTGTAATACGCCTGATCATCCTCCATATATTTAGTTCTCATGTAGGAACTAAGGTCTTCTTTTTTGTATCCTTGATTCTGCAACAATGTGCATGCAATAATTGTTGTTAGAATTAAGCATATTTCAAAATATTTATTAATTAGATTACAAGTCATTCTTCATTCTAAATTATGAATAATATTAATGCACTACTCCCAAGTATGATTCCTTAAATGCATTCCTCTCCAAAACAATTTTCCAATGGTTGTACTCATTGACACAAAAACAAATTCCTCACCCCATGCAACTTCCTTGAATGGCTTTTCCATTTCCCTATGTAGACTTGAAGTCCCCTTTTGTACCTTCTAGATCCAAAAAAGAACATTTTTCCACATATACACACCCTATCAGTTAGACAACAAGTGCATACACAGGTTGCTCCACTACATCCCGCATACATAGGGTTTGGTGCTCAAAATTAAAAATTATGTTGGGTTTCCATGCCATGTCACGAGATCCACTTACTGGAAACACTCTGACTCAACCTTCAATTCCATTTGAAGGCTATAAATTGAGCCTTATCCAAGCCTTGAAGTAGATTTTCAACAATTCAACTTTGAGAGCAAAGACAATATGGATAAATTTCACTTCATACTGAGTCTGCATCCCTTTATCCTTGAAAGTCTGAACTCATTGTTTAGTCCCCAATCTCTTCCTGATTTGTGATGGAGAACCTCACTGTCTCCTTTATATGAGCTTTCCTTTGGTGGAGAATTGAAGTGGTGGAGGCCCAGATGGAAGGACTTAGTTTCTCGGTTCCGATGTGTGTCCTTACAAAAGTTTGTCACCTATATACTTCTGTTGATTATTTTAATAGAAATACTATTTTCTCGTCCAATTGATATCTTGCAAATATTGGAATTATTATTCCATGGGCATATTTGTCATGCATGTTAATGGATTATGATAATATATATTCCAACATTATATATTATCACCATATGATTGCGTATCTTGGTTGTTGAAGACAATTTGTAGGTATAAAGCTTTGAGTTGCGTGCTCAACGATGGTCTTCATCGAATGTTCGGATAAGGTAGCCTCTTAGACTTGTCTTGTTAGCATTTCATTTATATAGCATACTTGGGATTAGAGTTGATTTTTGCGTGTCCTTCCGTCTGTTGTAGTTTACCCCATGCCATCGAGAGATTTTCCTCATAACAGAATTTGCAGCCATACTGGGGATTGATCTTCTTTTTTTGGTTTTGGAGTGTTTTTTTCCTTGATTTGCTCTCTGTTAGATTGAGTTTCCTTGTCACCTGATTTCTTGACATCCTATTTTTACTTTGCATCTGAGTCCCTTGGATTAACCCTTTCCCTGGCAGTGTTTAACTAGGTATACACAGTTTTTCCCTTGATAGACACGTACATACACAAGCTGTCCTCCTATAGGGTGCATACATACAAGAGTTTTTCTCAAACAATTGATCACATCAACTCTTTAGTCTTGCTGGATGAGTTTGGTGTTTGATGGGTGAGTTTGGTTGGTTGATGAGTCTTATTGGGTCTATGTCCCGACTGTTACGTGATTACAAAGTGGTATGAAACCTTCTTATTGTTGAATTTTTGGGAGATATTATTTCTTATCATTTTCTTTCATTGGTTTTCCTTGCACATTGGTATGTGTGTTTTCTTCTTGGTATCCTGCTTGGCTTGTCTCTTTTTTCTTGCAATAGGGTTTTCATGTGAAGTTGCTATCCAGTCCTTGCATTTTCTTTTCTTTATATCGAAAATACAAAAACATTTGCTCATTTTGCATTATGGCATTTGATCTTTTGATTAATTTCATTGATTTTGACACTTGTGGAGAGATTTCATTTCACTGAAATTGTAGAGATTGCATTGGAAAAGTTGCATTTAGAAGCATACCATCTCTTTGAAATTCAAGATCAATACTTAGCAGTGTTTGTATATTTACTTCTTTTATATGTTGATTCGTAATACCGTCAGTTTCAGGATCACACCTCTTGAGTAAGCATAAGCCATTAAAATTAATGTTGATTAATTAAAATTGATTAGAAACGATTTTATTTTTCAAGTGTACACAAATAAGTATAGGACATAGGGCCTTGGAATAGGATTTTGTGAGTAAAATTATCCAAGGCTATTAAACTAAACACATGTGTATGGCCAGAGAGTGGTGAAACCCATTGTGTAATTAGTGACATCAGTGTTGGGTATGTGTTATATTCTGGTGTAGGGGGATGAAATCCCCCCACAGGAGGGTTCAAGGGCAGTGCCCCCAAGATTTTTTTTGTCTTGGGAAACATGTCACATTTTTGCCTCGTTTTTCATGTTTCCTCGATTTTCGTGTCCATTGTTGGGCCTTTTTTTGGCACATGGTTTTTTTATCGATGGTTTTCTATTTCCTGTTAAGGAATTAGGGGTGTTGACTAATCCAGGTCATTGGGTTAGGGTTTTGGGAATCGTTGGCTCCTATATGTATATTGTATTGTAAACAATGTATCACTATAAATGGATATACAATATTTTGGTTTTCCTAGTTTGGGTTTCCATGGGAAAAATATCTGTGTAATGTTTTTATTTTCCATTGTATCTTTTCTATTCTTTTACTGAAAATATGTTTGCAATAAATATTGCACAAGATTAAAATCTACATTTGGTATCAGAGATTTTTTGTCTTCAGGGGGACGCCTTTGTGGTCAAGGGTTTGGCTCAAGACTATGATAAGCATTGTTACAGTGGGAGATATGTGGTATTGATTTTTCAGGTGAAAAGAAATGGCGAGCAATTCAAAAATGGAGATCAAGAAGTTTAATGGGAAAATTTTGAGTTGTGGAAGCTTAAGATGGAAGATCTGTTGGTGGACAGAGATCAGTGGATCACGGTAGATCCATGTACTGCACCTACAAGAACTTCAGTAGATGACTGGAAAAAGTTGGATCATAAGGCAAAGAGCACAATCCAACTGTCTCTCAGATTCAATATTACTGAATGTGTCAGAGGAAGCTACAACTAAGGATTTATGGGATAAGTTGGGGAAGTTGTATCAGTCTAAGTCCCTAGTGAATAAACTATTCCTAAGAAAGAAGTTGTATAACTTCAGGATGAGAGATGGAGACTCAGTGGCAGAGCATTGGAACGCCTTCAATAGTGTGGTAAGTCAGGTAGTATCTGTTGAGATTAAAATTTTAGATGAAGATAAATGTATCAGTTTACTCTGTTCTTTACCAGACTCGTGGGATAGTCTGGTTGTGGGCATAGGTAGTAATACAATTTCCTTGAATTTTTATGAAGTGGTCTCATCCTTGTTGTTAGAGGAGATGAGACAAAAGAATATGGAAGGATAGAGAATAGACACATTATTTGCAAGAGGACGTTCCCAGGAAAGAAATAGATCTAATTTCTCAAGTGGTAGATCTAAGTCTAAGGGTAGATCTAAATCTCCCGGAAATTTTGTAAAGGTATGTTGGAGATGTGGAAAATAAGGGCACTAAAAGAAGCAATGTAGATCCAAAGTTGAGAAAAAGAAGGGATCTAAAGAATCTCCTTCTACAGAAGAAAATGCCTCCAAGGAAGAAGGAGGGGATGTGTACTTGGATTCTTCAAGCAAACATGCATATCATGAGGCATGGTTGGTTGAATTAGGTGCATCCTTTCATATGAATCCCCACAGGGAGTGGTTCTATGAATATGAAAGGTATGATGGAGGTAATGTTTTCCTAGGTGTTGATTTGACAACCAGAATCATAGGACAAGGAAAAGTCAAGTTGAGGCTCATAGATGGAAGGATTAGAACACTCCTTGGTGTTCTTCACATCCCAGGTTTGGCCAGAAATTTGATTTCTGTAAGAAAAATGGACGATGCAGGGGTAAAAACAATATTTGAAAAGGAAACCTACAGGATGGTTCGAGGAGAAATGGTGTTTTTGAAAGGAGTTCGGTTTGGAACTTTGTACAATATGCAAGGAAGCACTATTAGTGATGGGTGTAATAGTTCCATTGTTCTTGATATTGGATTTGAAGAAGAAAAAACTCTTACAGTCTCTGGAGAAAAGGTTATGATGTGGCATGTTGGAGAGAAGGGTCTTCGAATACTACCCGGTAAAGGTGTGGTTGAAGGTATGTCTAACTGCTCTCTGGATTTTGATTTCTGTGAAAATTGTGTATATGGGAAGCAAAATCAAGTAAGATTCCTCTCTGGTGCAATGAGGGAAGAAGGAATTTTACAACTAGTTCACAATGATGTTTTTGGACTTGTATTGGTCCCGTCATTGGGAAAATATGTGTACTATGTCTCATTTATAGATGACATCTCGAGGGATACTTGGATATATTTCCTCATGAAGAAATCTGAAGTCTTTGACAAGTTTAAATAGTTTAAGGCTCTTGTTGAGAATCAAATAGAGAAAATAATTAAGGTGTTGAGGACATATAATGGCGGATAGTTATGTGGGAATGAATTTGAAGAATTATGTAAGAAGTGTAGTATAGCAAGGCAGAAGAATGCTCTATATAAAACTCAATAGAATGGAGCTACAGAAAGGATGAATAGGACGTTGATGGAAAAATCAAGGTGCATGCTCAGTGGTGTCGGGTTAGGGAAAGAATTCTGGGGAGAGGCAGTGAGTATTTCATGTTACTTGGTCAACATATCACCCTCATCAGCTCTAGATGACAAGACTCCACAAGATGTATGGAATGGTAACAAACCCTCTCTCACACATCTCAAGGTATTTGGTTGTGATGCATATGTTCACGTTCCAAAGGAAAACAAGAGTAAACTAGATAAGAAGGTTGAAAAGTGTATATTTATTGGATATAAAGATGGTCTCAAACGTTATAAGATTTGGAACCCAGAAACTAAGAAGGTAGTGTATATCCGAGATGTGGTATTTATAGAAATGAAGGATGTTGTTAAACATGAAGTCCTAGCAAGTAAGGAAGAACCTGAGAAAATAGAGTTTGATTTAAATGATGATGAATCAAACTCTACAAAAGAACATGAATCAGAAAAAGAAGATCCTCATACTCCAGTATTGAGGAGATTGGTTCGAGAAAGAAGTCTACCGGAAAGGTATACTCCATCTGATTTAAGTTCAAATTTTTCTTTGTCTATTACTGATGATGATCCCAGAACTGACAGGGAGTTAGTGGATTCAAAGGATGGAAATATTTGGAAAAAGGACATGGACGAAGAAATGGTAGCCTTGGATAAGAATGAGGCTTGAGATCTAGTGGAGTTGTTGACTGGAATAAATCCCATTGGCAGAAAATGAGTATTTAAAAAGAAGCTAAATGCAGAAGGAGAAGTGGAGAAATACAAAGCTCAGTTAGTAGTTAAGGGTTATTCCTAGGTTGAGGGAATTGATATTGGTGAAATTTTTTCTCCTGTTGCCAAGTTAACCTCTATAAGATTTCTATTATATGTTGTTGTTGCATTTGATTTTGAAGTAGAACAGATGGATGTGAAGACAACATTCCTACATGGGGATCTGGAAGAAGAAATCTATATGAAGCAACTAGAAGGTTATGTTGTTAAGGGAAAGAAAGAGTTTGTATGCAAGTTGAAAAAGTCCCTGTATGGTTTAAAACAATCACCAAGGATGTGGTATCAAAATTGATATTTATATGCTGGGACTTGGCTTCACAAGAAGCAAAGAGGATTATTGTGTGTATTTTAAATTAATTAGTGATCATTTGATTTATTTGGTCTTGTATGTGGATGACATGTTGTTGATAGGAAACAACAAGGAGATTATCCAGGATGTGAAAACTCATTTGTCCTCTAAATTTGACATGAAGGATCTCAGCGCTTCAAATTTAATTTTGGGCATGGAAATTAAAAGAGATAAGAAAAAGAGGAAGCTCTGGTTAAATCAGAGAAAATATGTTGAGACAATATTGCATAGGTTTAATATGAAGGAATGTAAACCGGTCAAGGTCCCTATTCCTGTTGGTGTAAAGTTATCTGTGGATCAATGTCCCAAGACACAGGAGGAGGAGGAGGACATGTCTTGTGTTCCATATGTGAGTGTAGTTGGAAATTTGATGTATGCAATGGTCTGTACTAGACCTAACATTGCACATGCAGTGGGATTTTTGAGCAGGTATATGTAAAAACCAGTGAAGGAGCATTGGACAACAGTAAAAAGGGTTTTCAGGTATTTGTGTGGCACTGCTAGCTATGGATTGTGCTACCAAGGAAGACCAGGATTGGAAAAAGTGGTGGATATACATGGATTTGTGGATGTATACTGGGCTGGAGATCTGGATCGTAGGAGATCTACAAGTGGGTATGTATTTAACCTGTTTGGAGGAGAAATAAGTTGGATGAGCAAAAGACAGGATGTAGTGGCACTTTCAACTACAAAAGTTGAATACTTGGCGGCCACTCATGCAAGTAAGGAAGCAATATGGTTACAAATATTTTGTTCAGGTATTGCGTTGGTACAACAATATGTAAGGATAGATTGTGACAATCATAGTGTAATTTTTTCGGTGAAGAACCCAACTTATCATTCAAAGAAAAAGAATATTGATATTCAATATCACTTTGTGAGAGACATGTTTGAAGAAAATAAAATATTGTTGATGAAGGTGGACACTTTGAAGAATGTTGTAGATTCATTAAAAAAAATTGTGAGCACTGAGAATTTCTCTTGGTGTAGAGGATCCATGGTCATTGCTTCCCTAGATTGTTGACTATGTAACCCTGTAACCCCCTGTATGCAAAGAAAACAACAAGTGGGAGAATGTTGGGTATGTGTTATATTCTTTGCACATGTAGTAGTTTATGCGTTGCGTTGGGTGCACAGGGGAGAGAAATCCCCCTGCTCGAGGGTTCGGGGGTAGCACCCCCAAGGATATTTTTTCCTCGGGAAATGTGTCTCATTTTTGCCTTGTTTTTCATGTTGCCTTGATTTTCATGTCCATTGTTGGGTGATTTTTCAGCACATGGTTTTTTTGTCGATGGTTTTCTATTTCCGGTTAAGTAATTAGGATTGTTGACTAATCCAGGTCATTGGGTTAGGGTTTTGGATGCCGCTGGCTCCTATATGTATATTGTATTGTAAAAAATGTATCACTATGAATGAATATAGAATATGTTGGTTTTCCCAGTTTGGGTTTCCAGGGGAAAAATATCTGTGTAATGTTTGTATTTGCCATTGTATATTTTTTGTTATTTTACTGAAAATATGTTTGCAGTACATATTGTACACGATTAAAATCTACAATTAGGAGGATCCACTCAGACCAGAGTTAAGTACGAGGTCTTGTGAAGTTGTTTGCAAATATAGCCCTCTAATACCTTCCTAGCATTGGAGATATTTCAGGGGTTCTATTCATATTTGGGGGTATTACTAGTACCTTTACCTCCATGAGAGGTAGTGCTTTCAATATTTCAGGATTTGTTACCCTGCCCATATGGTGGACCGGACTTACGACTGTTCACCTACGCATAGATTATATTGTGGTGACTCTAGTTGCTTGACATAGTTAGCCACATAGGTTACTTGCAGGGGTTATTCTGCAGGTGCCCTGAGTCAGATAAGGGTCGGACAACACAAAACCTTTATGGAGGATTACCTCTCTAGGAGGATCTGACCGACTACATTGTTCAGCCCACGAGGGCTCTTATAATTGATTATGATACCTCCAATATTTTTAAGGGAGTCTCAGGCTCCTCCTGGGTGAGACATACCTACTCTAGTGAGGGAGGCCCCTTTTTCATCCACTATATCATGTTTGTGTGCATCATACTTTTTCTTTATTTTGGTGTGCTCTTTGATTATTAGTTGGACTTAGGATTTTGTATTGCGTCGTGATGTTTTGACTGCTATGGTTGGTGGATCCCCTGTGACTCCCTCGGTTAGTGATACCCAACCCATGGTCTTTGCTGAATCCATGGGGACAAATCCTTTTGTATTTCCGATTGGTACGTCGAATCATGATACTCTGACAATGCCTTGGGCCTCTAATATTTTCTCTTTTGGTATGCCAGACATGTCTTCGCACTTGTCATCCTCGGTTTTGTTGTCTTCTGTGAATCCTAGTTTTGGGTTTGGGGGCATGATGCCTCCTTATTCTTCTTTTTCATTTGATGGGGGTCATATCCCTCAATCAAATATTACAGTAGGAGGTTGGAATCCTCCTTCTGCTATACCCAATCCTAGCTTCAATTTTTCAGGGGCAAGTGCTCAAATGGGCAGTCCTTCTACTTCTTACATTCTGTCCATATATCCTTCTTCCACTATGTTGGTTCCTACGAAGAATTTTATTATGGTGAAACCCCCTCTGTCCTCTGGTGGGAGTCATTTTTGTAGTATTTGAAACCCCTTGAATTGAGTTGCTTCGTCCGGGGGAAACATATATCTTCACATGAGTAACCCTTATCATGTATCTTTCTCCTCGCAAGTGGATTCCTCAGTGATGATGACCTTACAACCCTTTATGAATCAGTTTGGAGGAGGATACCATCCTGTCGAACATGGCCATGGTGTATACCAAAACCCTTCTTGTTCCGCAATATCTAAAAACCAGTCTTTCCTGGGACCTTGGTCTCTGATGTTGCAACCAACCGTTGCATGTCATGCCCGAAGCACAAGTCCAGTCACTGCAAGTCATACTGGAATTATATCACCAACCTCTGTTAGTCATGTTGGAGATAGGTCAACAAATTCTGCAAGTCATGTTGAAGACATGCAATCAACCATTGTGAGTTTTGTTGGGGGCACAAATATAGTCATTGCTAGTCACACTACACAAACATCACCAACCTTTGCAAGTCATGTTGGAGATCATATACTAGCCTCTGCAAGTCATGTTGGAGATCATATACTATCCTCTGCAAGTCATGCTGGGAGCATGTCACCAGCCATTGCAAGTCATGCTGGGGGAATTCATATGATTGAGAAGCCTAGACGTATAGGACATAAGCCCAAGTTCCTTTGTAGACTTTGTAAAGGAGATCATATAATTTGTTTGTGCCATGCTATTGTAGTGGTACAAGAAATACAGTCCTTATCTAGTGGCCCTTCGGGTTCTGAGTCGTCTTTGGTTTCCCAACATTCTAATCCTTGTTTGGTTGATACAACGGTCGTGCCGATGCATTCTTTGGCCAACACCACTCCTATTTTGGGGAGCGATGTGCCTCTTGATGATGTTGTATCGCATCTTGTTCAACCAGCGGTCGTGTCGATGCAATCTTTCGGCCAACATCACTCCTGTTTTGAGGAGTTATGAATCTCTTGACCATGTTGTCTCACATCCTTTTCAACCAATGGTTGAAGAAGTAGTTGTGAAAATGAAATATTTGTTCGATCCCACTCTTCTCTTGGAGAGGGACAAGTCTAAGTAAATGACATTGTTGATGTAATCTTCAGTCAATCCCACTCTTCTTTTGGGGGGTGAAGCATCTTTCAACCATGTCCTTAGAATTTGTATTTATGTACCTTATGAACAAGGGATAATTCCAATCTCTCTGAGTACGCTCCCTCCAAGTCCTAGGATGGTTTCATTTGCTTGGAATGATATTGAAGATGATGGATCCTATGAAATCATTTTATCCTCCTCAACTTGGAAATTTTTGGGTTCTCCCAAGCTTATGTCAACAACTAGTATCTTGCCAAATTTCGACAAGAGTCTTGCATGGGAGCCTTGGCCTCCCCATGATATGTTCCTTAGAACAACATCCTTGATTCTTTTTTAAGCTCTTTTTAGACTCCCAAAAATGAAAATATTTTCGAGTGAACATGTCTCTTTCACACTCGTTAAATGGTTTTGAAAGGACATCTATTTGGTATAAGTTTAACCCTTTTCCGGACCAATTAGACTACTTACTAAAACGGAATACTCTAGTCACAATTGGCTAGAAGAGTTCTCCTTGGTATTATTTTATGCTTTTTCGGGCCTAGGGAACTAAATCTACGGAAAAGGAAATTCTTTGGAGTTAAGTTGTAATCACATTCCATAATATTGCTTGCAGTATTGAGCCTATTGTCGGTTCCTTCTTTCTTGTTATAAGACTCTTACCTCAACAATTTGCATCACTATCCAAGCAAAGCCTTTTATATATCCTTTGTAGCTTGACACCCTGTACCCCAAGAGGAAACATTTCCTCGAGTGTTCATGCCCCACATGCACTTCCTTGCATTGAGAATATGTATGTTCCACTATTTGCATCTAGTTTCTTACTCTCAACACTCGTTTCCTCTCCTTGTCATAGCATTTCTTCTCCTATGAAAAAAAAATATGAGTGAGAAAATAATGTTATCTCATATCAGCAGTAGTCGTGTCACCTTTGAACAGAGAAAAAACTTTTGAGTCCACTTTCATCCAAATTTTGGGTTTAACATGACCTTAGGAAGTTGATATCATTACTTAGAGTTTACTCCTCAGACCGGTTATTCTTCCAGTCCCTATGGAGAGTTTGTTGATGCCTCCCGCATCATGAAGTTTTATCATCAAGTCCTTGCCTCCTGAGTTTTCCATACGTTTCATGCTCTTGTTCAAAGGATGTCTATAAGCATGTGTCGGTCATTTCTCAGAAATCTTGACTTTGCATGTCAACCATACCCTCAGTGTGTCTCAGAGTCACATGAAGTTGTAGTGCTATCATGCATCCTGGTCCTACTTTCATTATGGGTAGGTAACCTTGAACCCAATGATTGAGATATCCACATTGGTCATTGACTGAGGGGTTTCCCTTGTGTTCGGAATTAATAAATATATTCACACATTGGGATTCATGCAATTTCTTGGATGCCATTATCCTTATTGGTGGTTTCCTCACCTTTTTCTGCAATCTTTCTTATTGGTTTCTATTGGGAGGGTCTCATTTGTGCACTACTTGCATCTGGTGCATGCAGGAGACACACAAGGTCATTGGTTTGTGAACATACTATTCATCTGAGTTCCTCCTAATCATCAATTTATTGCTTTGTACCTCATGTTGACTGATGAGAGATGCCCTAATGCTCTCCTTTCAGCAGGTCTCCTTCCATCGACTTCAACTCATCTATTCTATAAATGGGACCTATAGTCTTATGAGTACCTAGAGGATTGCATTCATCAGTGGTAGGTTCTCCCACCATCGACAGTTGGGAATACATCAATGTCTCTTGATCGATGGATTCTTCAAGTGTTCGACCTCAACACCCTTATTCACACTTGTAAGAATGTACTCGGTTCCTTGATACCTACTTTCATTATCGGTAGGTTGTCTCGCATTTGTTAATGGTATACCTTAATGATTGGTAATCAAACAAAGTCTCATTCTGTTCGACATAAAATCCTATATTCACATGATGTATACTTTCACCTTCTATGGATAGTGTAGAAGACCTCCAGCTTATAGTAGCAACATTCCTAATATGTTGTTGTATTTCATTGGACTAGTACCTATATGACTTCAGTGATCATGGGATATTAGATCATACTCCATTGTATACGGATATCTTCAGATTGATTTTGAGACTAGATTCCACTGTTCCCTTTTTGTGACTATGACAACCTATGACACTTTGTATTTCCTATTCATGGACATTAGAAACTATTTGATATATTTCCACATGGATCTGCGGTGTAATTCATATTGGTAGCCATGTGTACAAATTCATTATGGATTGTAATATTCTCATGAGTATCTATCACTTCTAGATGAGTCTCCATTACTCCACTTCCGAGAATTATAATGTGTTTCGGCCATCGCAGATACTCCTTTGACCTCACACATTAGGGGGCATCTATTACAACAAATTTTTCCTCACCCCATGAAAATTGCTTGGATGGCCTTTCCATTTCCCTATGCAAACTTGAAGTTCCCTTTTGTACCATCCAGAGCCAAAAAACATCATTTTTCCACATATATGCACCCTATCAGTTAGACAACAAGCGTATATGCAGGTTTCTCCACTACATCCTGTGCACATCAGGTTTGGTGCTCAAAATTAAAATTTATGTCAGGTTTCCATTGCATGTCATGAGATCCATGATCCTTGATCTTCCATATACTGGAAACGCTCCAATTTGGCCCTTCAGTTCCATTTGAAGGCTATAAATTGAGCCTTATCCAAGCCTTGAAGTAGATTTTCAACAATTCAAGTTTGAGAGCAAAGACACTCTAGAGAAATTTCACTTCATATTGAGTCTACTTCCCTTTATCCTTGAAAGTGTGAACTCCTTTTTCAGCCTCCAAAATCTTCCTTCTTTGTGATTGAGAACCTCATTGTCTCCTTTATATGAGCTTTCCTTTAGTGGAGGATTCAAGTGGTGGAGGCCCAGCTGGAGGGACTTAGTTTCTTGGTTCCGATGTGTGTTGCTACATAAGTTTGTCCCCTATATACTTCTTTTGATTATTTTAATAGAAATACTCTTTTCTCATCCAATTGATATGTTGCAAATATTTGAATTATTATTCCATGGGCGTATTTTTCATGTATGTTAATGGATTATGCTAATCTATATGCTAACATTATATATTATCTTGGTTTTTGAGGACAAGTTGTGGGTATAAATATTTGAGTTGCGTGTTCAACGGTGGTATTCATCGAATGTACGAATGAGGTAGGCTGTTAGCATTTTATTTATATAACATACTTGGGATTAGATTTAATTTTTGCGTATCATTCCATCTGTTGTGGTTTACCCCATGCCATAGAGAGATTTTCCTCGTAACATAATTGGCCACAATACTTGGGATTAGAGTTGATTTCTGCATGTCATTCTATTTGTTGCTTGAATTTGAGTTCTGAGTGAAAAGTTACAACATCCACATGCTGCAATTTCGACTCATTAACTACTACAACAATATATTTTATCTCTTTCTGATAAAATATAATTCCCAATTTAAAATTATGGGTTGAACAATGTATTCTACTCCTCAATACCTTTCCAACGACTATTTGTTTGTTCAAATTCAAGTTCCAAGATGAAAGTTATGGTTCGAAGAAGTTTTGATTGTTTTACCCAATTTACCCATGTATGCTACAAGTGTCTTCTTTCACTCCTAACACATTTTCAAGTACCCATAACCAAAATATGATTTCACCGCTAGCTTCTATGGGTTATAAAATTTCCCTCAACTTCTCCTGTGCCCCAAACAGACTTCTGAGCATGGAGCTATGCCCTCTGGAAGTAACCTTGGTGCCAAAATTTTACCCTCATTGTTTTGTATGTAACTTCCTCATACGAGTTCCATTTAGCGAACCATTTAGATGTTTAGATAGGTCTCTCCAAGTTATTTTATTTGAGATACAAAGACAGACTGTACCTTTGTACACTCTCTTCATAGGGGTTTCAACTACCTAAAAATGTTGTTTAGGCCCTAAAAAATGCCCCCAAGTTAATAACCTTCAAAAACCACAAAAAATCACATAAAATTGATTGTTTCACTACTATAAAAGCCCCTTAAATATGAGTTTTTGATCTCAAATCATGTGGAATCTGAGCCATTGATCTGTGATAAATCGGCCATCGGTGACCAACATTATCCCTTAGGCACCCACCACACTTTTCCCATCCTTTCGATGCGACTGTCAGCCATCGACCCAACTCCCCGACGACTGATTCACAACACAAATATAAATCGATCGATTCAACCATCAACCATCGATGATATTCACTGGCGAATGAAATCCCCACTAATTTAGTTGACGCCCGACCATCGGGCCATCGAAGATCGACGATCCTCAATGAATTTCGAAAACAATTCCCCAAATCGATGGACCTAACCATCGAACATCGACCACTTCTAGGCTGACGTGGCATGACACGTGGATGTTGACATGGAATTACATGTCATACTAGGGTGTTAAATTGAGTGATGTGGCATGAAACTGGATGATGACATCATCATCCTCTTTTTCAGTCATTGATGATCAATCACTTCTCTTAGATCAATGGAAATTCTCGTCACAATCTGTCAATCCCCAATTCATCAGTCATCGGTGATCAACAATCCCCTTGGATGCATGAAACCTTCACCGAATTCCACCAATCTATGATTCGTCAACCATCAATTATCAACAATTCTCTATGGACATGTGAAAATCTCGTCAAATCCTGTTGATCCTCGATTCGTCAGCCATTGACAAGTTTTGTTGGTAAATTTTGACTCTTAGAAAATTTGGCCAAAATATGTCAATACCTGATTCGTCAGCCATTGGAAATCAAAGAATTATCTTCGCCAAACTCAACTCTTCACCAAACTCCCCAATTTGAACATTGACCATCAGTGAGTTCTGCTGGAAAACTTAAAACTCTCCACAAATTTCACCGATTTGACCATTGACCATCGACGAATTGGGTTGGGGAAATTTCAACACTTGGTAATTTTTTTATCAAATTCCAGGTGAATCTGGGCCATTGATCTCTTACTCAAGATGATCTTAGCCATAGATTATGATTCTTATCCTCAACGGTCGAAATGAACAAAGGCCGTCGATCTGATCCATTTAAAAAATCCCCGAAATGAATCCTAGCCGTTGATTTGATCAACCTTTCAAAATGGTCGAACCTTATGGATTTTTAAATTTATCATGAATAATATCTTCTGTTGATATCGATATCAAAATAGATCATGATTGTCGATTCACCAAACTTCTTGTAACTCTACAAAAACCACTAAAACTCAAAATTCGACCATTCCAAGTCAAATTCGACTCTGCAATTTGCAGATTAACTTCATTAAATTCTATTAAACAATTCAGATTCATTCTAACATGAATCTTGACAATGAATTTGAGGATTTTACTATGATTTTATCCCATTTTCCCCTAATTTATCCATAGACAAATCTATAGCAGCGAATTTTACCCAAATTCACACCGACTCTTGGCCCACATGGGTCCAATGTTTAACCAGTAGATTTGATACCACTTTGTAATGTACCCATCCCCCTGTTGGGTCACGTCACTGCTAAAATAACTCACTAAAATTCCTCATACTAAATCTAAATGCGGAAATTAACACACAACATAAAATTCAAGCTCATTCAAATGTCCATACTCAATAAACACACACACACACACACACACACACACACACACACACACACACACACACTAACTCTTACTATGCAAAAAAACAATTAAATACATACAACAACATTCAACCATAAAATAGAGCCATGAACTCATCTTTCCGCTCACAGTAAGCAACATTAACCAAATATAACTCAGAGTAAAATGCACAACAATTATATATCAACATTTAACACATCATTCAATACATAAGAACACTTATCTTATATATATATATATATATATATATATATATATATATATATATATATATATATATATA